>JAGKTI010040229.1:0-10438 GCA_018397915.1 Birgus latro
TTCCCCCCTCTGACTTCCTCATGGCTGACATTAAAATTCCTTCAGCTGATGTATTTTCCGTCATCACTGGCCTCAGTACTAATAAGGCATATGTGCCTGATGGAGTCCCTACTGTTGTCCTCAAAATCTGTGCTTCTGTGCTAACACCCTTCCTAGGTAAACTCTTTCACCTTTGTCTATCAACTTGTACCTTTCCTTCTTGCTAAGTTTTTGCTCTCATTCAGCCAGTCCCAAGGAAGGGTGACTATTCCCAACCCTCTAACTATCGTCCGATTGCTTTAACATCCTGCGTCTCAAAAGTTTTCAATTCAATTTTTAACAGAAAAATTTTAAAGCATCTTTCCTCTCACAACATTCTTTCTGATCGCCAGTATGGGTTCTGTCAGAGACGCTCCGCTGGCAATCTTCTCACCTACCTTTCAGACTCCTGGTCATCCTCCTTTCGGGACCTTGGTGAGAGCTTTGCCACTGCAATTGACATCCGATAGGCTTTCGATCGAGTCTGGCATAAATCTTTAATTTCCAAATTGCCCTTTTATGGTTTCTATCCTTCTATCCGTGCCTTTATCTCTAGCTTTCTTTCTGGTCAATCTATAGCTGCTGTTGTAGACGGCCATTGTTCTTCTCCTAGATCTATCAACAGTGGTGTTCCTCAGGGCTCTGTCCTATCACCAACTCTCTTCCTTTTATTCATGAATGACCTAAGCTGTACATCTAACCCTATCCACTTATACGCTGATGATTCCACCCTTCACCTTTTCATTCGGTTCCCCCAACGTCCATCTCAGCAGTTACTTCAACAAACAAGGGATGAGGCTATGGCACATCTAATGTCTGACTTGGCTCGTATCTCTGACTGGGATAAAAATAATCTTGTTGTTATTAATGCATCAAAGGGGTAAAAGTAATCTTGCTGTTATCAATGCATCAAAGACTCAGTTCTTACACCTATCAACCCAAGAAAATCTTCCACAGGAGTACCCACTAATGTTTAATAATGTCTAGCTCGGTTCTGCATCATCCTTGAACATGCTTGGGGTTTCATTCACTCGGGATTTATCTTGGAAAGAACATATTACATCTCTTGTGAAATCTGCTTTCAAGAGATTAGGTATGCTAAGCCGACTCCAAACTTTCATTACCCCTGCACAGTTGTTGACTTTATACATGGGTTATTTATTTGCCCCTGTGTGGAGTACAACTCTCATGTGTGGGGAGGCTTACCACATACAGCTCTTCTCAATAGGGTGGAGTCAAAGGCTTTCCGTCTCATTAACTCTCCTCCTATACTGGCTCCCTTCAACCTCTGTCACTTCGATGCACTGTTGGATCTTTATCTCTTTTCTATCACTACTGCAACGGTCACTGTTCCTCTGAACTGTCTGCTCTCATCCCTCCACCTCTATGATGGGCACGTAGCACCCGTCTAGCAACAAACTCTCATCCCTTTTCTAACCAGCTCTCTAATGCAAGAGTTAACCGTTACTCCCAGTCCTTCATTTATGAAAAGGTCAACTCTGGAACTGTCTTCCTCTGTCTGTATTTCTTACTTCCTACAATCCCCAGACAGAAGTCAAGAGTGAATGCAGTGGAAATGAGTTATTTGAGAGGAGCATGTGGAGTCACATGGAGAGACAGACTAACAAATGAGGAAGTGAAGGAGCGTTGTGGTGTGCTTGAGGACGTGATGGGAAGCGTTAGGAGAAACACGTTAAGGTGGTTTGGGCATGTGGAGAGGATGGAGAGTGAAAGATTGACGAGGAGAGTGTATGTGAGTGAGGTGGAGGGGGCGAGAGGGAGGGGGAGGCCGAGGATGAGATGGAGGGATGGAGTGGAGAGGTATATGAGAGAGGGGGGAGTGAGTTGGGAGCGTGGTAGTGAAATGGCAGGGGACGGAGTGACATGGAGGCGATTTGTTTGTGGCCACCCCATTCGGGATTGAGGCGTCTGGCAATAGACAGATAGATAGATAGACTTTCTCTAGGCTTTTGCCCCGCTTATGCATTGACTCTCACCTCACCATACCACATCACCTAGCAGACGTTCCCTGTGGTGTACTATCAAATTCCATTGGACTATTAGGCGATATATTTTCATTATATCAGTACTTCCCTATATCAATATGCTTACATCATCGGAGTGTCGTTACCAGCCGCGACAGCGAAGCTGGTATAGTTTTCAAGTTGTCTGTCTGTGTGTCTGTCTGTGTGTGTGTCCGTTAGCATGATCAGTTCGCAACCGCTCAAAATATTATCAAAAAATTTTAATTAAGGAAGAAAATAGATCACGAGTTCGAAATTGGTGAAAGTAGGTCAATGTCTTTTTGTCTGTTACTATGATAGCTTTGCAACCGCTCAAGATATCATGGCAAAATTTCACAGGTATGTAGTAGGGATGAAAATCTCCTACTAGTATTTTCAGTTTGTCTGTCTGTCTATGTGCCTGTTGGCAAGACAACTTTGCAACTGCTCAAGATATCATCGCAAAATTTTACAGGTGTGTAGTTGGCATGAAAATCTCCTACGACTTCAAAACAGTTGATAGTAGGTCAAGGTCTGTGTGTCTGTTACCACGATAACTTCGCAGTCATTTGAGATGTCATCACAAAATTTTACAGGTGTGTTTTAAGGACTCATATGAGTTCAGGATTGGTGAAAGTAGGTCAACGTCAAGGTCATATTCCGAACCGCGAGAAATATGTATTGGCTCGTGGCTGGTAGGCCTCTAGTTTATTTCTTTGATACCTATAGTTACATATTATACATACTAAATAGTTATTTTTGGTTCTACCAATGACGTGGGAAGAGAAGAAACCTTCTGAGTCTAGGCATAGGAAAAATACGACATTGCAAGGGGATATGTGTCGAAATTTACACTCAGTACTCAGCGTACAAACCCAGTCATTTACTATATTTTTTTTCAATCTTTCTCTGCATTGCAAATTTTCCAATGCCAGCATTGTGATAAAAAAAAATGCAAAGTTAAGGTACTAAGAAAGAAAACCTGATCCAGTTAATACCAAAATTACAATAGAACAATTGACAGAACATATATAAGTGCAAATAAATCAGTTACCTGATTCAAAGATATCCTAATATCCACAGGGAAGACACGAAATACAAAATATTCTATGAGCTTCGTGCATTCACATTTTCGTGCTTATGTCAGGACACTAAAATATCATAAAACACTATATAATAGCTAATAACATACAGTATATATATGTAATAAAGAGGTTAGAAGAAAGTCGTGTCTAAGTAAGTGGGCTAGAGGAAATAGCGTTTACACATTCTCTAGTTAGGAATGACACACACAGCACAGTGTGATGCCAGATGGGAACTTTGTGCAGTCTCTGAAGGTTCTTTCCCACGTGCTTTCACACGTGGCACAACAGTGATATACTGTACAGGGGAAATGGAAGAGACAGGGCAGAAGGGGTTAGGAGAAAGAAGATACGGTGAGGAGAGGCAGGAAGGAGCGTGCAGGATTAGCAAGCAATAAACCGCTCTCACCTCAGTATTGCTCTTGTGACATACTTCCTTTGAAGAAATAAAGTGTAATTAAACCCCGGACTCATCTTTATCTTTCTCCTGCCATCTACGGCAAGAAAAACGAACATTCTCTCCTTCTTAAAATCCCTGCAATTCAAAACACTTTTGGAAAAGCTCGGCTACGGCTATGATATTATACTTGGTGGCTACAGTTCTGCAGTTGAGTCTACATTATCGAGACAGAAAACAAAAACCACTACAAGTTGGAGCCACACGATGCCCCACAACTTTATACTGGAAGTGGTTTGACAATTTACATTTACAACCAACCTCCCAATCTCAGTTTATCTACGACTACGTATCGACATCGGTGGCAGTCAGCGAACCAATGAACCACATTACAGTCTTTTTACGGCTCACGATTTTATTAACATTCAAAATTCATCTATGACAATTCTATTGAGCTATGAGCTTACGTTCTGCAGTTCGCGATAAACTACAAGTATCTACAATTGTCAAGAAGCAAGCTATACAAGCAACATTCATCAAGCAAACCAGTCTACGTAGCAGAGACAGGAGCGCTGATTCAGTGGTGACGGGAGACACAACTCAGCAACTACCAGACAGCCCTGACTCACCACTCACCTCATTCACCATTACTCCTTCACCACCACAATTACCACAGTGAGGAGTCGACTTGTGCTGTGCCAGAGTTTGCTGAGAACACCATAACACGTCAGTCGACCCGTGTCTGACACCACCATCACCACAACACTCACCATTCCCACCACGGTAAAAATTAGTGAGATGAATATTAACCCGCCCAGTCCCGACCGGATTTTTACCCAGCCTACCCCCAGATCCCGACTGATTTTCGACTTTTCGTTTTTTGGCTGAAACCTTCGCTTTTGGTGAGAAACATCGAAAATTCATAGAGAAATCTCGATCCTGAGGTAAAAAAATGTTGATACAGGTGTCACTCAACCTTACTTTTTTCTTCTTTTTCAGGGTACCTGGCTAAAGAAAACGAACGATGGAAGGGTTAACTAATTCAAGCCACTTTAAATTATGTGTTTATTTCATTTATTTGGTACGAATTTATGTGTAGTACAAGTCTATATTGCTTTCAACACAATAATATAGGCGTTTATAAGCAATGTTCACTCACCCAAAACCCCAGTATATGGCACCTTCCTTTACGGCATTACCACCTCATCACTTCTGTTTGTTTCTACCTCTAGCTTCTTTGTTTCTTTGTCCTCCACCTCAGGAATCACTTTCACCGCGAATTTCGTCATCGGAGAGACCGTGGGGCAACATACCTTTACTGGCTAGGTTACTGCTAACAGGTGAATTGCCAAGTGTGGGGGGAGATGGGGAAGGGGGGTTAGGTGGGCCCAGGCAGTATCCCCACTTGACAGCAGGTAGAGGAAGGTCTCCCACATATGCCTATCAAAAATCACCCGCGAATGTTGAAAAATGTGCACACAATGGGCCTTGCAACTGCGTGACGTATGATGGACGTCTTTGGTCTGTCCGCGGAAAAAAGTAGCGACGTGCATCGTACGTCCGTGGGACTCAGCAGGTTAACTTCATTTATACAATACACAGTGATAGACACAGTGATGGACGAACATTCTGCACAAACATATAAAACCTGCTTTATAGTTACAACTTAAGTACAGGGATGGCCTGAGGAGTATGTGATTGGGGGGAGTGAGGACAATTTTGACTTGATCCGTTTGGTGTTACAGTTTGACCAAGTAAATACAGTAAGACCTCACTATAACGGACTAATTGGGACCCAAACCATTCCGAGAAATGCGAAATTCCGATAAATGCGACATCTGGACTTCCCCCTGGTAATCCGGACTTTTTCTGATATATCAGATATTAGTCCGGATCGCATAACAAACCAAATTTATGAGAAAGTAATTTTTGTTGTAACAGACCTACAGTATTTCCTGGAAAGTAATTTATTTACTGGTGACAAGTTTATACAAACTTTCATTCTGGATTTCTGGCTCTCATAGACACAACTTAAATTCAGAATTGCACTACTGTCCACTGATTTTCAGTCATACAATTAGGGATACAAGATTCTTAAACTGACCAGTTAAAAAAAAAAAAACACACACACACATACCCAAATCACACTTGGTAAGTCAAATAAAGAAAAGTGAAAAACAAATGTTGAGTCAACTTGAGTGGAATGTGGATAATGGTTTAACAAGACTTCAGCAGTAACAACCTGTATATACAGACTGTATAATTATAATGGCTTTTAGAATATTATTATTGTTTTCATGAGTTTCCACCTATCTACAATTTTTGAAGATCCAACTGATCAGTTAGGTCACTGAATTTCACAAGCTAGAAGCATCAGATAATGTAACCTTTTTTCTTTGGCTCTGTTTCGCATAAAAAGAGAGGTCTCCTCTTGGAGACCTCTCCTTTTATGTAAAAAAAAAAAAGTCTCCACTCTCCATTTTTCACCAACTCAGAACACACATTGGGGGGGTGACCCCCCCACCATACCCCGGTCGGCCCATCCCTGCTTAAGTACATATACCTACTTCAGTTATCTGCATTAAGTCAGTCACTAAGTATTTGCACCTACAATAACAATTATATACCATATATTTTCATTCATTTATAATAGCATTCATTTATTCCCAATGATTGTTACCTTTTGTACATTTGGCACATATATAAAACACGTGATAAGCAGTTATTTAAAAGCTATCTAGCGGGACCAGAAAATTTAATTACAAGAAAAATCCAGGAGAAAAAAAAAAAGGGCCAACATGAATGAAGTTACCAAGAATGAACAACCTCTTTCACACAATCGTGAGGACAAAGATTTCCACTCAGTGCTGACACATACATTGTCCACCATTGGCACAAACGAACACAAAGTGAGTGTATATTGTTAATATGTAATATACTGTATATATATTTTTATATAGAATAATAAAATATGGGAATACATAATATCTTTTTCAATAATAACTGTGCAGCATTACTAAGCCTAGACATATTGTGTAATATTACAACAGCAAGTGTTATATATGACTGATTCATAACACGATTCATTGCTGTACGTTGCTATTGTGTTACTATTGTGTACTTATACAGTATGTATGTGCCCATAATTATATCGCAACTTACAATGTTACTTAAAATAAATTGTACAATATTACTACAGTTACTACAATTACCTACAATAATACTGCAGATTTTTTTATGCAAGGAAGAAGGAACCAAATGCCTGCAAACTGTTCCTCCAAAGAAAAAAACAAAAAACAATAAAAAAGAGAGCCAAATTCAAGATCCGTTCATTTTGAGATGCCTGGACACACTATGTTTGAAAGACTGGAGATCATAGGAAGTTGGAAATACGGACAGAGGAAGACAGTTCCAGAGTTGACGAGTTGCATAAATGAAGGACTGGGAGTAACGGTTAACTCTTACATTAGAGAGTTGGACAGAAAAAAGAGGAGGGTTTCTTGCTAGACTGGTGCTACGTACCCGTTGTAGAGGTGGAGGGATGCAAGCTGACAGTTCAGAGGAACAGTGGCCATTGAAGTAGCAATAGAAAAGAAATAAAGAGGCAAAAGTGCAGTAAAGAGACAGAGGTTGAAGGGAGCCAGTAAGAGGAGGAAAGTTAATTAGACGAAAAGCCTTTGACTCCACCCTATTGAGAAGAGCTGAATGTGGGGAGCCTCCCCACACATGAGAGTTGTACTCTAAACAGGGGGAAATAAAACTCATGTATAAAGACAAACTGTGCAGGGGTAAAGAAGGTTCGGAGTTGGCTTAGCACACCTAATCTCTTAGAAGCAGATTTCACAAGGATGTAATATGTTCTTTCCAATATAAATCCCGAGTGAATGAAACCCCAAGCATGTTCAAGGATGATGCTGGACTGAGATGGACATTATTAAACATTAGTGGGTACTCCTGTGGAAGATTCTGTCGGGTTGATAGGTGTAAGAACCGAGTCTTTGATGCATTAAAAACAACAGGATTATTTTTACCCCAGTCAGAGATACGAGCCAAGTAAGACATTTGGTGTGCCATAGCCTCATCCCTTGTTTGTTGAAGTCAATGCTGAGGTGGACGTTGTGGGAAACGAATGGAAAGGTGAAGGGTGAAATCATCAGCGTGTGAGTGGATAGGGTTAGATGTACATCTTAGAAGGTCATTGATGAATAAAAGGAAGAGAGATGGTGACAGGACAGAGCCCTGAGGAACACCACTGCTGATTGATCTAGGAGAAGAACGATGGCCATCTACAACAGCGGCTATAGAACGACCAGAAAGTAAGCTAGAGAGGAAGGCACAGATAGAAGGATAGAAACCATAAGAGGGCAGTTTGGAAATTAAAGATTTATGCCAGACCCAAACGAAAGCCTTTGAGATGTTAAGTGCAATGGCAAAGCATTCGCCAAAGTTCTGAAAGGAGGATGGCCAGGAGTCTGAAAGGTAGGTGAGAAGATCGCCAGTGGAGCGTCCCTGATTTAACCAACACTGACGATCAGAAAGAAGGTTGTGATAGGAAAGTTGCTTTAAAATTTTTCTGTTAAGAATGGACTCGAATACTTTTGAGACACAGGATGTTAAAGCAATTGGACAATAGTTAGAGGGTTGGGAATGGTCACCCTTCTTTGGGGCTGGCTGAATGAGAGCAAACTTCCAGCAAGAGGGAAGATACAAGTTGACAGACAAAGGCGAGAGAGTTTTCCAAGGCAGGGTGTAAGCACAGAAGCACAGTTCTTGAGGACAACAGGAGGGACTCCATCAGACCTATATGCCTTGTTAGTATGAGGCCAGTGATGTCAGAAAATACATCAGCTGAAGAAATTTTAATGTCAGCCATGAGGAAGTCAGAGGGGAGAAGTGATGGAGGAACAGCACCAGATTGATCTAAGGTGGAATTGGAGGAGAGAGTCTGGGCAAAGAGATCTGCTTTATCAGTAGAAGAAATAGTTTCAGAGCCATCAGAGTAGAAAAGAGGAGGGAAGGATGATGAGGTAAAGTTGTTATAAAGGTTTTTTGCAAGGTTCCAGAAGGAGCAGGAAGAATTCGAGTTGGAGAGTTGAGAACATTTAGAGTTCGTTTTCGTTTTCGTTTTTGAAGGCTGCAACATGCTTGCATGCGTCGGCCTTTTTGGATTGGAGCGTGTAGCATTTTATGACCGGATGCTCTTCCTGATGTCGACCAATGACCCTTGGGTGGATTCGATCCTCCGACCCTACGGCCAGAGCGGAGCGCTCTAACCCACTGAGTGGATAAAATTATTTTTATCAGAGCAANNNGGAATGGTCACCCTTCTTTGGGGCTGGCTGAATGAGAGCAAACTTCCAGCAAGAGGGAAGATACAAGTTGACAGACAAAGGCGAGAGAGTTTTCCAAGGCAGGGTGTAAGCACAGAAGCACAGTTCTTGAGGACAACAGGAGGGACTCCATCAGGCCTATATGCCTTGTTAGTATGAGGCCAGTGATGGCAGAAAATACATCAGCTGAAGAAATTTTAATGTCAGCCATGAGGAAGTCAGAGGGGGGAAGTGATGGAGGAACAGCACCAGATTGATCTAAGGTGGAATTGGAGGAGAGAGTCTGGGCAAAGAGATCTGCTTTATCAGTAGAAGAAATAGTTTCAGAGCCATCAGAGTAGAAAAGAGGAGGGAAGGATGATGAGGTAAAGTTGTTATAAAGGTTTTTTGCAAGGTTCCAGAAGGAGCAGGAAGAATTCGAGTTGGAGAGTTGAGAACATTAAGAATGGATAAAATTATTTTTATCAGAGCAAAGAACGGACTTAGCACGATTTTGGGGAGAAATATAAGAAAGATGTGTTTCAGGGGTGGGTTGTCTCCAGTACCTTGTTGCGGACAGCATTAGAACAAGCATGATTAACCCGAGGTGTCCCAACGACTCACAGGTGCGTCGCAATGTTTTGTCACGGTGACACCCAACGACGTTCCTATACGTAACGCAATTGCAAGGTCCGTAATTTGCACAATTTTCAAATCGCTCACTTGATATTTGGTATGTAGGTGCAAGACCTTCCCCTACCTGCCACCAGGCAAGGACACTCGGCGACCCCGCGCAACCAACGCGCACAGCCTTGTCTCAGTCACTCACCTGCTAGCAGTGACCCAGGTCAGACATGCTGCACCGAGGTCTCTCTGAGGAAGAAATTCAAGCTGCCCTGGACGCCTTCACAGGCGACAGTGATTCGCCACTTGACGATGATATAAAGATTACGTGCAACCAGATGAGGAAAGTAGTAGCAGTGATAAGGTGGTCCCGTTCCCAAGGAAGCGCTGCTACATTACATATCGGGCTGCTTGAAAGGCCCAGCCTGCACCCAGACAATGTGCACAGACCTCTTTCCAGCCCCTACGAGAAATGGAGGGCAATAGCGAGGACGAGGACGAGGGCAAGGACGAGAATGGAGCCGTGGGACATGCTGCCATGTGGCACGTCCGTGAGCACATCACGCATCGCAGACCAGCACGTCGAAAACGCAGGTATGGGCCTAGTGTTTTGTATGGAGAGGATGGCTGTGGCGTGGCGGGAATGGAAAGTAAAGGGGAAAGTGTTCTGGTGGGAGTTTTAAGTGAAAGGGAAAGTGGTAGGAGTGAGTCATCGCGTTCACGTGGTGCAGTGAGGGAGCGAGGCAGCTCACGTGGTGTTGTGAGGGAGCAGGGAGGCGAGGAGGAGCCCCTCCCCAGAATGTCTAACGCTCCCCAGTATTCCCACACTTCCTCCCCACAGCCCCCTGATGTATCACAAGGCCAAAAGGGGAAGGGAAAGGGGAAGGGGAAAGGCCGGGGGAAGAGGAGCACGAGTGGGGAAGCCCACTGCTCTCCACCTCCCCAACCTCCCCCACCAGCATCTCCTGCCCACCCCGACGAAGGTGACGATTTGGGACGATGGGG
>JAGKTI010040231.1:0-10438 GCA_018397915.1 Birgus latro
CTCTGCAGGCACACCCCACTCACCAACCACTCCATCCACCTTCTCATTCCCTACTTTTCCATTCATATCTCCAGTCAGAAACACTCTCTCATTCCTTTCAAACTTTTCCAAGCAGGCTTCCACATTTGTCCAAAACTCTTCTCTCACTCTACTTACAGATCTTGCGTTGGCGCATACACGCACACAATTGCCCACATTTATAGTCCAACTTTCACTCTTACCCACACAATCCTTGACCCAACTGATCCATACTCTCTTACACTCTCCTTCCACCTGTTGCTCACAACAATACACACTCCCTCTTTCGCCCTCTCATTCTCACCCACTCCTGCGCATATACCCCACCCATATTCCCATTCTCTCACACCCTCACCTCGCCATTTAGTTTCAGTTATTCCACATATATCCACTTTTGCACTCTCAAGCACCTGTACAATCTCTCTCTCTTTCACCTCATCATTCATACCCCTCATATTCCAGGTCGCAATCTTTATCTCGTCCTTTGTCCGTTCCTTTGTCGTCAACTTTTGGTCAGTCCTGGTCCTAGGCTTGCTGTTCGTATTTTTAGTTAGTTGTTTTTACGGGGTGGGGCACTAACCCACCACCAACCCTTTTAGTCACCTCTTACGACAAGCAGGGATACTGGGGGAGAATTCTTGAAAACCCCCTACCCCCAGGGAGATAATTTAGTTGTTTACATTGGGGAGTGCGGAATCACGGATACAACACTCACGTTGGATGAAGGAGTACTGTATATCGTAGTTCATTCAACACTGGGTATACGATGGCATCTGGGCAGATATTATGGACAAGGACTGCAGAAATTGCGCTCATTGAAAAAATAAGGCCATTCCCTTGTCTTTGGGATCACAAGGATCCCATGTTTCACAAGAAAATCATTAAAAACACCTGCCATCCGTTAGCGGCGTTCGAGGAATGTGTGTGATAGATGATGATGATGATTTAGATTTGCCTTCCCATTGGGAGGACAAGGGCAAAAACA
Organism: Birgus latro; assembly: GCA_018397915.1. Lineage (NCBI taxonomy): Eukaryota > Metazoa > Arthropoda > Malacostraca > Decapoda > Coenobitidae > Birgus > Birgus latro. The sequence continues at coordinate 1,004 of JAGKTI010040231.1, forward strand.
AAAGCCCATCAGAGAAAAGCTGTACAAAGATTTAGGGTTACAGGTTAATGTGGGGGAGGGTAGGTAGCCACAACCCCCAAAATCACAGAGGCAGGTGCCCGAGCAATAGTTTCTGCAGCCAAATGATAGTCGTCATCCCTGAGAAGCTGCTCACCAAGGCCACGCCGAAGACAATATGTTGCAGGACAGTCAAGAATATAATGTAAAGGAGGCATTGCACTAATGCCGAAGCAGTGAGGGCACGGCTCCGGGTTTCCACCAGTCATCTGGTTATAGCATGGATATCCCAGACGCAACCGGCGAAGCTTGACATGAAAGTGATTGGGTGTATCGGTGGGTACATCAACAGGTATATAGGTTGTAGCAATGGCATACCAGGTGGCAGAGCGAGAGCCTTCGTATACCTGGAATTGATGATCTTCCCGGGAAAGATGGTGGACAGCGTCAGTTACGTGTCGCAAGATGCGAGATAAGCTAGGTCGTAACGGAAAGATGACGATAGGGAGAGTGCAGGCGAGGTGAGCAGCAGCATCAGCACGCTCATTGGCCATAATTCCAACGTGTCCAGGAATCCAGTGTAGATAAATTTCACCTCCCCGGCTAGCGATGGTAGTTGCAACAGCCAGGATGGAGGTAAGTAGGAACCTGTTGTCTGTGAAATTGAGCTGTTGCAGGCCATGTATAGAAGAAAGGGAGTCTGTATGTAAAATGATGCGCCGATGGAAGTGGCGATCTGCATGGCGAAGAGCACCAAGGATAGCAACAAGCTCAGTTTGGTAGGCTGAAGCGCCAGAGGTGACACGCCAGGACTCAACCCACTCGTCACAAATAAAAGCAGCGCCTGCAGTCCCATCAGCACCCACAGACCCATCTGTATAATAGACGGCAGCATCAGGAGTGTAGAGAGCCACCATACGACACAATCCATCCTGTTGAAGAAGAGCAGGAAGAGAGGCCCTTGGGTTTGCCAGAGTAGGCTCAACACTCCTAATCACAGGAGGAAGCCTGGGTGGTGCTGGAGCATAGGCAGGGTCAGGCAAATCAGGACCACCCCTGATGGCATCAGCGGCATCAAATCTGCGAACTGCATTGGCGGCAAGGAGAATTCAATCACCTCCAGGGCGTGGATTCGGGGGCTGATCAAGTGTTGGCCGGAGGAGAACAGAGACAGGAAGGTGGGGCCGGTGCCTGCATAGCTTAGCAGCGACAGCTGCTGTTTGTGCCCAAATGCGATGTTGCAGAGATGGGAAGCCGCTCTCAGCCCGAAGATTAACAAGACGCGTCCATGGTGGTGCCCCAAGCATCACACGTAGGGCAGTATTTTGTACCACTTCCAGGGAACGATGAAGCGACTCTGAGATCCCAATAAGACATACAGCCCCATAATCCACAAGGGATCGGATGGCGTGGGTGTAAAAATTTCGCAGGACGCTGTACGAGGCACCCATATTGCGGCTAGAAAGGGCTTTGAGGGCAGAGATGCGAGTAGCCGCCCGTTCTCGTGCATACCTCACATGGCTGGCAAACTTTAGATGGCTGTCGAACCAGACGCCTAGGTACTTGTGACATCGTACAAAGGCAAGGCGTTGACCCCCAAGGAGGAGGGGATGGTCTGGGTGGCGAAGACCGAAAGGTAGGCATTTGGTCTTGTTAAAGTTGATTTTTAGACCAAGTTCGCAACATTTATCATGAAGGCGGGTGAGTGCAGTTGGTGCCTGGGTATAGCAGTTTCGCCCGGAGAAGACCAATGCTAAGTCATCTGCATAGGACAGTAGAGAAATCCCTTGACCATAGTCAACAGTGAGCAGTTCCTCTATCAACACATTAAATAAAAGAGGACTGAGAACACTGCCCTGGGGTGTACCATTGACGTGTGGAAAAGGGGGGGATATTTTGCCCTGGAATCACACACAAGCAGCTCAGTCGAGGAAAAAGTCCCTCATCTCATCCATGAGAGGAGGCAACCACCCATGCCCTTGGCTGCGAGGGCTGTCAGTACTGCATCCGGGTTGACAAGTTCAAACGCCTTCTCTAGATCGAGGAAGACAGCCATGCCACGACCACTCCTCAGTTCGCCAAGGAGGCCAAGCAGTGCTGAGCACTCCTGCCAGGGAGGTAAGTGAAGAGCCGTGGATGGAGCGGTCCCAACCTCCAGGCAAGACGAGAGAGGATTAGCCTCTCAGCAGTCTTGGCAATACAGCTGAGGAGAGATATCGGCCTCATGGAGTCCGGGTTGTGTGGCTTAGGGATGGGGTGAATAATGGCTGTCTTCCACGATCCCGGGAGACGCCCTTCGAGCCACGAGTGATTAAACAGATCCAGGATACGAGCCTTCCCTCCTTGGCTGGTGCGAGCCAAGAGGGAGTAGACAAGGCCATCAGGGCCTGGAGCCGTATCCTTTCTGCCGTTTAACACTCGATCCATGTGTGATAGGGTTTGTGACTGGTTCCAGCAAACCAGGAACGTGTTCCATCGGCAAACCATGATTTCAGGTACCGTGTGATACCCCCTTAAGAATGATGGAAACAATTGGTATTATGACTGCATTTGCTTTTTAACCTCTCACTCCCTTTCTTTTGATTATTCATGTAATTTGACAATTCTGTTCATCTGGTGTACTGAAGAGGTAAGAGCAAGGTTAGTCTCTGACTGAACGTCTAAAAAAAAAAATGCGCCATTGTATTGAAGTGGTCGTGGAAACTCCTTTTCTCATTAATACAGTACTAGGAAATGCATTTTTCCCCCACCTGCCGTACTGGTGTTTTCCTAAGGACGTTACCTTTAAATGTGAGTACATACAGGTCACGTTTATGTATGTATTAGACTGATTAAAAGCAGCTAGCATATTTGCATTGAGGTATCACCTGCATGTCAACTTTTGAGGGGGACAAGCTCCGTCAGCGCAGTTATACCTACTCGTGCTGGAAGTATCGCTGTGAATCGGTCTTCCTCGGAGGGAAAGAATATAAGCATTTGTGAATACGACGTCGGTGTGAAACATGGAGGTATACCTCCATGATGTGAAAAGCGGCGTACATGCAACGAAATAAGGTAAGGATTTTCACGAATTGTAGCGTCTTTATTGTAATTATTGCAACGTTTTTGGTTCATTGTATGAATAGCGTCATTATTACAATTTTGCCGCCGTTTTTTCTTTATTGGCTTCGTCTTTCAGTTTTGACATCATGCAAATTTGCCTGAAGTATGAACAAGATAGGAAAGCGTCCTTGCTTGGTCATTAACGAAAAGCACATGATTCGGGCAAACAAGAAAACATACAAATCATATTTGTTTATGCCTTAGTTTGGTTAAACGCAACCAAAACACTTCCGTAAATTTGATTTTTACTTTTTCATACCCAATATATGGTTAATTATGTAGAAAATAGCAAATCAATCCGTCAGCTACCTTGGCAATGCATTGTTTGCCCTAAATGCGTTTCATAGCTTGTGAGGTGACGCTGCCGGGTAGGTACGCGTCAGTGCAGTATTTAAAAATCTGAAAGTATCGGCGTGAAAGTGTCCTTCCTTAGTCAAAGGACGGAGGGAAGGAATACAAGCCTTTGTGAATACGATCTTGGTGTTGGAACGGCGTAGATGCCACGAAATAAGGTAAGAGTGACACGTTTATTGTTGCATCAGCCTTCCCCTAGTAACTGTACTGCACATTGTGGTCTCAGTCTTCATGGAATTTGGCATTATTTCAATTTACGCCTCCTTCTTCATGCTATTTTGAATTCATTCTGTAGTGTGGATTTGACGTCATTCTGGTAATTTAACATGGTGTGAGTGCTGTAGGAAACGTAGGTGTGTATAGATTGGAGTAGATTGACAAGAATATGATCCTAGCTTTTAACAAGTGCCAGTCAGTTGAGTTGCCATTCGTATCGTACGTAGGGGCTCCTGCGTGCGTCGGCCAGTCGCCTTTTGTTAGCTCGCCGCGGCGCCCGATCTTTGGCAGCCTCGTTATTTATTATTATTATTATTTTAATATTTTCAGAAAGTTACCTCCTCTCCTTCCTTTTCATATCTTTATATTGTCCAACCACCTCCATCCTTTCTTCCGACCTCCGTTTTTCTTTCATCTAACATTTCTACCTTTTTTGTGACCTCCTCCCTCCTCCATGTCTTAATTCCACCACCCTCTCCTTTCTCTTCCTCTTCCTTCCTATGCTTATCTTCCTTCTCCTCTTCCTCCACCTCCTCCTCCTCCTCTTCTTCCACCCTCCGTCTGCCTTATAGCCATGTCTGTTTTAGGTATGGCTATTTTATTTTTAATTATTTTAGTTATGTGTAAATTTAATTTGTTGTTTTAAGTACCAGTAGGTCATAGATGTCTATTAAGTCTGGTTTAATTTTAACCACGTCTGCTTTTAAGTACTGTATTTAGGTATGTTTAGTGGAGAAGTATCTATCTATCTATCTATATCAATCTCTGTATTTTTTTCTCTATTATATATATATATATATATATATATATATATATGATTTCTGTACAAAAGTGTAAGTGTGCATGGAAAAGTTTGAAAGGAATGAGAGAGTGTTTTTGATTGGAGATATGAATGGAAAAGTAGGGAATGTGAAGGTGGATAGAGTAGTTGGCGAAGGGTGTGCCAGCAGAGATGGATGAGAATGGCAGTTCGTTAGTGGACATTTGTGCCGGGAGGGGATTGGTGATAGCTAATACCCTCTTCAGGCACAAAATGATCCGTAGGTATGCGTGGCGAGTGATGAGAAGGGTGGGGGGTGAACTGAATGAATGGAAGGCAATGATTTGATTATGTGTGTGTGTATGAGAGGATGAGCAGGTGTGTAATGGATGCAAGAGTATGTAGAGGTTGGGGGAGTGGACTTGTGGACCACCACTTGATGGTGGTCAGAATCATAGTCCAAAGGAACTGGAGAAGTAGAAATAGGGAAGGACAGGAGGAAGTACTTCATACAAGGAGGGTGGAAAGTTACAAGAGAATGGAAAAAAGGCAGAATATAAGAGGGAAATGGAGGAGCGATTGGGTAATTATAGATAGTGGCAGATAGGGGGCGTGGAAGGTGTGTGCAAGATATTCACAGAAGTCTTTGCAGCATGTGAGGTGGTGTGTGGGGTGAAGAGAAGATGAAAGGGGGTGCAGGGAACAGCATGGTGGACTAAAGAGGTGAGAGAGGCTGTGGCACAAAAGAAGAAGGCATATCCACTGTAGTAAGTGGATGAGAAACAGGGGCGTGGAAGAAGTTGAGAGACGGAAGAGAGAGTTATACTGTATGTAGAGAGGTGAAAAGATTAGTAAGAAGAGAGTGGATGAGGAATTTGGAACTTGAGTGTAAAGTGCAGGGAATGTAAGAAAATGTTCTGGAAAGATGTAAAGAGAGTTAGACGGGGTTCTAAAGAAGTTAGTTGGGGAGTGAAAGATAATAATAGTAAATTACTAGTCGAGAGGGAAGAGAGTGAGCAGATGGAGAGAACACTTTAAGGAATTGTTGAACATAGAGAATGAAAGTAATTCAAGTATAAGTGGCTGGGGAATGGCAGGGAGAAGGAGGGATGTGAGAAGAGAGGAAGAAATTAGTAGGATGGAAGTTGTGGATGCAGTGAAGAAAGTTAAAATGGGGAAAGCCCCAGGAATTGATGGGGTGTGTGGTGATTTTTTTTTTTTTTTTTTTTATGCAAGGAAGAAGGAACCAAAGGCCACAGGCCTGCATACTGTTCCTTCCAAGAAAAAGCAAAAACAATACAAAAGAGAGCCAAATTCAAGATCCGTTCATTTCGAGATGCCTGGACACACTGCGTTTGAAAGACTGGAGATCATAGAAAGTAGGAAATACAGACAGAGGAAGACAGTTCCCCTCTTATCCTTCTCTATACTCTTTGGTCCAAGCTTCACTTCCATATGTCAGAGTTGGTATCACAATACTGTCATGTAGTGGATTTTTCACTTCCATCCTCACTTCCCTGTTTCTTATCACCACTTTCAAGGACCCAGCAACTTTTCTTCCCTGTTGTACCCTTTCAAGCACTTCACCCTCTAAACTTGCATAAATGAAGGACTGGGTGTAACGGTTAACTCTTGCATTAGAGAATTGGACAGAAAAGGGATGAAAGTTTGTTGCTAGACGGGTACTACGTGCCCGTCGTAGAGGTGGAGGGATGCAAGCAGACAGTTCAGAGGAACAGTGACCGTTGAAGTAGCGATAGAAGAGAGATAAAGATGCAACAGTGCGGTGAAGAGAAAGGTTGAAAGGAATCAGAGGAGGAGAGTTAATGAGACAAAAAGCCTTTGACTTCACCCTATTGAGAAGAGCTGCATGTGGGGAGCCTCCCCACACATGAGAGTTGTACTCCATACACGGGCGAATAAAACCTGTGTACAAGGTCAACAACTGTTCAGGGGTAAAGAAAGTTCGGAAATGCTGAAGCATGGAGGAGAGATAGTAGTAGATTGGATGTGGAAGATGTGCAGATTCGCCTAAGTCCCGGAGGATTGGAAGTCAGGTATAATTATACCCCTGTACAAGGGAAAAGAGGTAAAAAAAGTGTGTGGTAATCATGGGGGCATTTGCCTTCTTAGTGTAATAGGAAAAGTATATGGTAGGATACTTATTGACAGAGTTATTGAAATAACAGAATTAGGTGGAGAAGAACAGGGAGCTTTTAGGAAGGGAGGAGGTTGTGTAGACCAGATATTCATTCTTAGATCTTTAGTGGAAAAGTTTCTAGAGAAGGGAAAGAAGTTGTATGCAGCCTTCATGGATTTGGAGAAAGCATATGACAAGGTGGATAGACAAGGATTAAGGAATTAAGTATATATGGTGTAAATGGGAAGTTGTTGAAGCCCGTGAAGAGTATGTATGAGGGTGCTAAGGCTGCAGTGTGTTTGGATAGTGAACTGAGTGAATTTTTTTGTTTGAAAGTTGGATTGAAACAAGGATGTGTCATGTCTCCATGGCTGTTCAATCTGTAGATGGATAGGGTTATAAAAGAGATACAAGGTAGGGCAGTGCATGTTTGAGCTGCTCTTGTGAGAGAGGGCAGTTTGGAAATTCCATGTACTTTTGTTTGCAAATGATACTGTGTTGTTGAGTGAAGATTAAGGGGAGCTTCAAGGCTTGGTGGATGAATTTGGGAGAGTGTGTAATGAACGGAATCCAAAGGTGAATGTAGGGAAGAGTAAAGTTATGGTCTTCGAGAGAAGTGAAGTCAGTGAATGTACAGTGAGCTTGGAGGGGAAGGAAATAGAAAATGTGAGTGAACTTAAGTACTTGGGTAGTCTGATGAGTAAGGATGGAAGTTTAGAGGGTGAAGTGCTTGAAAGGGTACAACAGGGAAGAAAGGTTGCTGGGTCCTTGAAAGTGGTGATAAGAAACAGGGAAGTGAGGATGGAAGTGAAAAATCCACTACATGACAGTATTGTGATAACAACTCTGACATATGGAAGTGAAGCTTGGACCAAAGAGTATAGAGAAGGATAAGAGGGGACAGTCGCACCATCCCTGTGTAACTCTGGGCGACAGTGGCACACCAAGTGGCAGGCGCAGAAACAGAGCTGGAGAATGTAAACATGATGCCAGGCAGTCAGTTTTGTCCTGCTATTACCTGCAGAAATTCTAAGCAATAAAGGCCAGGATTATCTTCTTTTCAGTTCCCAAAGGACAAGGAAAGGGGAGTGATATATTGTCAGTCACATTTTATCTAAACTAAGTTCATGCTGATGATATAAATGTTGATCTGGTTGGTTATTCTCTCATTGTTACTTGGGTATTTAATTCACCATGTTTTATCTAGACATTACAAGAGGTTACTGAGCCTTGTTCTAGGGTATCAGGCTCTTTTTATGTTGCTCATGCTATTTTATTTCTCTGTTTTATCTGTAAACTACTATGGTTACTGAGTGATGTTAACTTATAGGTCAAGGAGATGGGTCCCAAAAGCAGCTTATTTAATTGTGGAGGTAATGTCTTTCAAGTTCAAAAGGTGAAACACAAGGTCAAAGCTTCACAGGGTTAGTTGTTGAAACTCTTAGTTGAAGTTAGTTGTGCCATTACAGTAGACTTTAATCAGTATTTACTAACACTAGAACAATTGCTATCGGCCTGGACGAGGTTTGTTGTGCTTGAACCACTTGTTATGCTGTGCTAGAAATCCATAACCAATTTGCTTGAGTTCAGTGTTTGACTGTGAACAGTGATGCAGTGATCATCATCATCCATTTAGAATCTACTGCTGAACAAAGGCCTCCCCAACCTTCTCCATGGATTCCTTGATTGAGCTAAAATCTGTCAGGTTTTGCCTGCAAACTAATCAGTTTCATCTCCATCTGCTGTCTGGTCTTTTTCTGGTACACTTGCGATCTCGTGGAGTCCAGTTTACCCTCTTGCTCCATCGGTTATCCTTCATGAACGTCATGGCCGGGATTATGCATTAATTGTATGTTTTTCATTTCAGACATACTGGTAACCTACTTTTCATGATGTCTCATTGTTAACCAAAAGCTTTCCATCCAGTTGTAAAACGTTTTATTTCACCTTCGTGGTCTTTCGTTAGGTTTAGTGGTTGCCCCAAGAAATTGTACTCGTCAACTTCTTCAAGAGTTTCTTACAGTACCTTATTTTGATGATGCCTGTAGTCTTACCCCGGTTCATCTTTAGCCCTATTTTGAGTCTCTATTAAGATAATTTAACATTTCTTGCAATGTATCTGCTGTTTTTGAAATTAGGACTTTGTCATCGGTGAATCTTAAATAATTGAACTTTTCTCCATCTATGTATATTGCTAAGTTCTCCCAGTCTAACTTCCTGAAAATGCTTTCTATTAGTAATAGCATACAGTGGTATTGCTAATATGGTTGTTCAGGTTGAGTAATATCTCATTTTGATATACTGTACATTACTTGAAGTGGATTCTGTGTAGCAGTAACTTTTCAAGCCCAAATAAAGCTACTGTCAACTTTAGAAAAAAGAAAAAAAAATTTTGAGAAGGCTGAGCAGTGCAGTGGGCTAAAAATAAAATGTCAGTTTGCAATGGAGAGGTTCAGTTTCTTAATAGATTGGCCTGATATATCAATTATTTACTCCCTACGTGTTAACCTTATGACTGACACCTAATTTAGTGCCAGGTGTTTTAAATAAAGATGTAAACCACGGTCAGAGGCCAGTGTGTCAAGTCAAGAGGTATGAGCTGTCAGTGACAAGTGCCACTCTCATTTGTATTTATTTATAAATGTTTTTCTGCAGAATATTTAGTAAGATTTCCAAATTATTGCATCGTTATATTTATATAATAATAATGGACCAGAAGATACTGTTGCAACCCACATAAGTGCTAACATTCGCCTTAAACATTGATGTCATGTGAGCCAGCACAAAAGACTTCTATCACAATCTCCATTCTAGGAGATTTCAATGTTCACCACCACCTTTGGCTCTCCTCTCCTTTAACTGATTC
>JAGKTI010040232.1:0-10438 GCA_018397915.1 Birgus latro
TGATGATTTGATGGACGTGTTGTGCATCCGTGAGTAAGATTGCTGGGGGGGTTAGGATTGCAAATGAAGTGTTGAGCAGAAGGATGGGACTTGAATGAATGAAGGGAGGGACTCCTTGCTGTACTGGAATAATTGTGTGGAAGCCTGATCTGATAAAACCTATACTCTGTTATATCTGATAGTCCCTCCACCACCACCAGATGGGATTTTAAGCACGTTTCAGAATAAATGAGGACAATAACATTTTCTAGTTCTTAATATGATAACTATACCGATCTCACACTAACTACTGTAATTTGGCACATAATTTTGCTCTTTTGCAGCTTATTTCACATCCTTGTCATAGAGCTCATCTTCATGACTAGTACAGTATAAGAGGGTCCCATTATATAAGTGGGATATTTTAATGGAAGACTGCTCTGATAGCAAAAACTCCTATAATGGAGTGAATAATGGGAGGAAACTGAGAGACGGAATACAGAGTTATATGTAGAGAAGAGGAGAGGGGTGAAGAGATTAGTAAGGTAGAGTAAGTAGAAAACAGATGAGGAGTTTAGAAGGAATTTAAGTGTAAAGTGGAGGGAATGTAAGAAAATGTTCTGTAAGGAGGTTAAGAGAGTAAGACTGAGTGATAAAGAAGGTAGTAGAGGAGTGAGAGATAAAAATGGCAGAGTGCTGGTGGAGAAGGGAGAAAAGTGAGCAAATGAAAAGAACAGTTAACACAGAGTTTGAAACTAATGTGAGCGTAAGTGGCTGGGGAATGGATAAGAGGAAGAGGCAGTGAAGAGATCAGTAGGATGGAAGTAGTGGAAGCAGTGAAGAAAGTCAACATGGGGAAAGCCCCAGGAATTGATAGAGTGTGTGGTGAAATTCTGATGCACTGAAGTGAGATAGTAGTTGAATGGATATGGAAGATGTACAGATTGGCCCAGGAGATACAGTCCCAGAGGATTGGAAGTCAGGTATGATTATTCCCCTGTACAAAGGAAAATGGGAAAAAGAAGTGTGTGGTAATCGTAGGAGAATTTGTCTTCTTAGTGTAATAGGATAAGTATGTGTTAGGATACTTATTGACAGAGTTAGAGAAATAACAGAGGAAATAGTTGGAGAAGAGCAGGGACGTTTCAGGAAGGGAAGAGGTTGTGTAGATCAGATATACATCATGAAGTGTTCGGTGGAAAATTTTCTGGAGAAGGGAAAGAAGTTGTATGTTGTCTTCATGGATGTAGAGAAAGCATATGACAGAGTGGATAGACAAGGAATGTGGAAAATATTAAAAATATATATCGTTTTGTTTTCGTTTTTGAAGGCTCCAACATGCTTGCATGCGTGGGCCTTGGTCACCTAATGGCAGCTCTCCACGCTGCTCGATCCCTGGCAGCCTCCCTGTTCAGTCCCTTAACCCTTAAGTCACACTTAATGACCTCGTCCCATGTCTTTCTCGGTCTACCCCTCCCCCAATATTAACACCTCTCACCCTCTGTACCCAATTATGTATAAAGGCATTAGGGCCGCAGTGCGTGTGGATGGTGAACAAGTGAATTTTTCTGTCTGAATGTTGGATTGAAACACGGATGTGTCGTGTCACATTGGTTATTCAATTTGTGTATGGGTGGAATTGTAAAAGAGATTTAAAGAAGGGCATTGGATGTTGGAGCAGCCCAAATGAGAGAGTGCAGCATTTGGAAACTCCTGTTTTGTTGTTTGCAGATGATACTATGTTGTTAAGTGAAGACAAAAAGGAACTGCAAGGCTTGGTGGATGAGTTTGGGAGAGTATGTAAGAATTGGAATCTAAAGGTGAATTTAGGGAAGAGTAAAGTTATGGTCTTTGAGTGAAATGAAGACAGTGAATGTTCAGTAAGGCTGGGTAGTGAGGAACTGGAAAATGTCAGTGTAATTTAAGTACTTCAGTAGTATGATGAGTAAGGATGGAAGTGTGGAGGATGAAGGTTTTAAAGGGTGCAGCAGGGAAAAAAAGTTGCTGGCTCATTGCAAGCAGTGATAAGAAATAGGGAAGTGAGCATGGAAGTAAAAAGTTGCTGCATGACAAGAGTGAGAGCAGTGGAATTAAGGCATTTGAAAGGAGCATATAGAGTTACATGGAGAGACAGATTGACAAATAAGGGACTGATAGATCATTGTGGTGTGGATGTGAATGTGATAGAAAGCATTAGGGGAAATACAGTGAGGTGATTTGGCCATGTGGGGAGGATGGAGAGTGAGAGACTAACTAGGAGGGTGCATGTGTGTGAGGTGAAGGGGGAAAGGAAGGGGAAGACTGAGGATGAGGTGGAGAGACGGAGTAGAGAGATACTGTATATGAGAGAGGGGGTGTAAGTTGGGGAGAGCAGCGTAATGGCAGGGGACAAGGTGACATGGAACCAATTTGTTTGTAGCCATCCCTTATGGAATTAAGGCATTTGGCTATTGATAGATAGCTAGAAAATTTGTATAACAGTTCCTAACTTGTGGAAAAAAAAGGGTTAGGTTAACTGACCCCCACATCAACATCAGATTTTTGTGCTTGCATCACTGAATTCAAGTCTAAATTGCCCATTTTTGTATTATCATTTTTTTGTGTAGCAGACTGTTGCATAACAGGACCTACCCGCCTGTATTTCTATACTGTAGTCTGTTATTACAACATAGCAATCACGATAGGGGAGAGAGCAGTTTCAGGCCAGACTGAAGTAAAAAGGTAGGAAACACATTCATTGTACACTGTACTTATACCGCCACTCCTCTTGTAGGCTGTACTCTGAGTTAACTGTCTTTCAGTATCATTGTCAGCAAAGAATACTTCTGGTAACTCTGGTGTCACATCTGGTATAGAGAGTCCTGAATTGAGTTTGGGGTCCTGGAGGCTGTAGTCCTGAGGCTATGTGGAGGCTGGCTGGCTGAGGATGTTGACGCCACGGAAATACAGTAATCACTCTAATATCTGAACGCCCAATACTCAGACACCCCAGTGTCCGCACATCATGGGGTGGGTGTCCAGAACCCAAAAATACCAAAAAATGCAAAAAAGCCCCCCCCAAATCCGATTTTTTTTAACCTGTAAGTTTGAATTTGGCGTGCGGCACCGAACAGCTGTGTTTACGAATGCTTCTCCCACTCCCCAGGCTCCCCTTCCCCAGGCTCCCCTTCCCCTCCCCAGTTCCCTCCCAACTACCATCATGAGTAAACGATTGTCAGGATGGCTGGCGCTAGTGCTCGTTTTTGTTTAAACAGTTATAATTCACAGTGCTAAGGATTAAGTGCAGCACAACACTGGATTACTGTACATGCTTCAAGAGCATTTTCACCACTGTCAGAAGGTGGGGTAATCTTCGTAACAACCACCACGGACATGTAAGTACAGTCAACTGCCAGGTATTTTCCATACTCACCTCTAAATCCCTATTCTCTGGTTGCATTTTATTTATTTCATGCTTTGTGCCCCATAATTGAGTGCATAGGCTGTGAAAAAGGTGATTTTCATAGTGATTTTCATGTCTGTTACCTGCATTCACTATGCTGTCAACTGGTGAACATATATTTTTTTTTTTTGTGTCCGACTCTGGGCATAGGCTTCACAGCCTGCTATCAAGGCCCAGTCGTCCTCCTACAATCTACATGTCACCACTTCGGCGCTTAACACCCACCGTCCATATTGAATACATGCTAGGGCTGTCTCATACAGGACTGGTGTATTGGTATTAGCGGGGTCATTTTTACGACATGTCGGCGGGTCTTCTGGTAGATCAGTAAAGCCTGATTTAATGAAATTCAAATTCTTAAACTGTTCCCTGCACCAGCGAGGATTCGAACCTGGGTCCCACGGGACCGCAAGCCAACTCTCTGCCGATCGAGCATATTTGCCATACTCACCTCTAAATCATCATCTTCTGGTTAAATTTCATTTATTTCATGCTTTGTGTCCATTATTTATGTGAATAGGGTCTTAAATAGGTGCTGTGCATGTCTGCTAGGGAGGTATGTAGGTGGTTTTCTGAGTTAGGTTTGGTTAGGGTCCATAAGTACCAGTGCGGGAGCTTCAAGACCAATATCTGGACAGAACCAATTTTCAGACATGCCTTTGACTCTATTACATTGGATATTGGAGGGATTACTGTAGTGGAGGTCTCTGACTCCGTGCAAACTCTGCACGGAGTCAGAGACCTCCACTATAGGCTCTGCACTGCAGAGCCTCTTGGCAGAAGGAGAGAGCACAGGCTTGAAAAAATGGGAGATCTTCCTTGGCTGCTGCTGCTGCATTAACTCCAGCCTGAGCAGCATGACATCATAATGTTGTGCCAGAGGTCCTCCAGCTTTGTCTGTGATGGTAAGGATTGTTTCTGCAGCATCAGTGGCAGCTGCTAGAGATATTCCATATGCCTCCTCCTCCTCCTCCTCTTTGTTCTTTGCCTTCCTCCTTTGCTGGTGTCTTGTCTTGTTGTAGTTCTTCCAATCTCTTCCTCCATCTGGTGTTGGCACCCAGGCACACCAGCATCCTCATCCTGTCAATCTTCCAGCTCCTCAGCTAGGTTCCCCTGCCCTGCTGCTGCCAACAGGTCTGCCATCCTTGGTGGCTCAAATCCCTTTAAATCATGCTAAGGTGCTGGAGTCTTGGGGGTTCAGAGGTGTTTACACTGCCCAATCTTGAGTGCAGCCATTGGGATTTTCTTCCATACCTCCATGTAGGTGAAGATGGTGTCCTTTATGGTGCATTTCTTGAAGTTGTTCAGGGTCTTCATTCCTCTGGAGTCCTCATAGTAATCCTGGTTCATCCCATCCTCAGTCACAGTGGGGCACTGCTGCAGGTAAATGTTTCTGTAGTGTCTCTTGACACAATAACTCCCTGGTCTATGGGCTGTATAAGGATGGTGGTGGTGGCTGGCAGGAACAAGGCCTTAATTCATCCATCTTTGCTGCAGAGTTTGGTGGAGGAAGGATGGGCTGATGTGTTTTCCAACAGCAACACCACCTTCACTTCATCAAGACTGATGTCATACCTTTTTTGGTGCTGCCCCCACAGAAGGGTAGAAACTGTGGTGGAACAGTTCATTAGTAATATCCTGGGTAAACCAGGCAGACTTGTTCCCATGGCATTTTACAGAAAGCTTGGCTATGATGCCTTTGAGTGACCTGGATCATTTGCTTTTACCTACTGTGACTGGTTGTAGACAGCGAGAGTCATCAGCACTGGCACAGGCCAGAATGGAGAGACACTTTCATTCTTTTATACCCTGGAGTACTGCCAATATGTTTGGGAGCCTGGGTGTTTTGAAGAAGAGCATGCCAGACGAGCCCAGCCTCATGAAACTCACGTAGACCCTCCTCCTCCATCAGCTACCGAAGATGCTGGATGAACAGCTCCATAGCATCCATATTGGTGTGGAGCAGCTCTACAGTTATGGCCTTGTTAACAGGGCATGGCATCCCCTGAACCTCCACAGCTGCCAAGGTGTGCAGCAGTCCTCTGTGCTGTGTGTTAGATGTGCAGGCCACACACATAGGGACACCCTCAGCTCACTCTTGCGTGTACCACTTATAAATTCTTACATACAGCTTTGTCCAGCTTCTCAGTGGCCAGTTCCTTGGTCTTCAACACATCCTTCCTTTTCCTCCCACTTTCCATTTTCTTCATTACCTGCTTTGTTTTATCTTTAGCCTACAGGATGTCTTGAGTGGTCGACCACTTAAGGCCTTACTTGCACATGGGTCACCCTTGCTCATGCCTTTCTTGTGGGCCTCAGTCACCTGTATCTTCTCTGCAGTTGTCATAATATTCATCTTTGCTTTTTTTAGGTGCTGGGAGATTCTTTACCAGAAGCAATTTTTCACAATTACAGTGGGAAGTTGAAAGACATAAGGTGCAATGCAGTTGTCTGAATCTGAATGCAACGAAAGATGCAGCAACACTGAGGCTGACCGTGTGCAGTACAGTGTGTTAGCAGACTCTGGTCCTGCCAAGACCTACAGGAAGTAGCCCAAAAATAGCCAAACTTGTTACCCCTTCCCACCCGCAGATCTCTAACCTAGCCCATGTGGATGGGAAAAACCACCACCAGTGTTGGTAGTTGTGTTCTGAGACACCGCGCATGGGGGGCTGTCCGTAAGGGCCACTTGAGGCCCCCCCCTGAAATGCTTATTGTACATTATAGCCGAAAAACTGTCTAATGGGCTCAGAGGCAACCGGAATGGCTGCATGAAGTGAATCATTTAAAGGATATTATTCAGTACAGTCAACCTTTGTATCACGCTGTATCACATAACATGGATTAGTATTTACACAGTCACGTATAGTGTGACCCAAAAATATATACCACAGTTACAAACAGATATACCACGGCAAGTTGTCAGGTGTTAGAGCTCAGATGGCCTGCCGAAAGTCAAATGTTGCGCATGATGACGTCAAGCAAGCAGTGCACTGTGATTGGTCGCATGACGTCACATCCATATGTACCCCAGTTGGCTGCTGGGGGTGTCCTCCATTGTTTTTTTTTTTTTTTTTATGCAAGGAAGAAGGAACCAAAGGCCACAGGCCTGCACACTGTTCCTTCCAAGAATAAACAAAAACAGTACAAAAGAGAGCCAAATTCAAGATCCGTTCAATTCGAGATGCCTGGACACACTGCGTTTGAAAGACTGGAGATCATAGGAAGTAGGAAATACAGACAGAGGAAGACAGTTCCAGAGTTGACCAGTTGCATAAATGTAGGACTGGGAGTAACGGTTAATGGTCTCCTGCCTCGTGCCCGCATCTGAGGTAGCTGCTCCCGTGATACAGAGCATTGTTACCAGCATTGTGGCCAGCAGAGCCAGTCTGGTTACAGTAGTGACATTTTTTTTCCTTTTTAATGTCTAGAAACTTGTATTTTAATAACTTCCTGTGTATGAGTACCAGAGTGAATGTCAGTAGGGTGTGTTTTGGAGAGTTTGGGTGGGACTGGGGTGAAAAAGGCAACTTTGGAAAATGTCCGGTCTACTTTAGTCCTTAGTTATGGAAACATGGAACATATAATGCGGAAAAGTATAGCGCGGCATGTTGTCAGTCTATATTAGTCATGTTATAGGAGGGACGACTGTATAGCCGACAGGTTGTCGGGTGGCCTTCATAGTGTCTGTTAGATCCAGTATCCAATACAGGGCGGTCTTGATAACACAGGCAGTCAGGTTCCTCCAACCTTGGTCTTAAACTTAACACTTGTATAATGAAGTACTCCTCTCCCCCACTGTTTGACAGGGGTATGTTCCATAAAAAGTGGCTGGATAACAGATTGGGTGAATAACAAACCTATTTTTCCCATAGGATTATTAAGAAATAGGGAGATTAGGTTCCTGACCACCTTTGTCATTCAAAAATATTCAATAAAGATGGAAAAAATACTGAAAGTGACACAGGGATTTGAGTTGTTTTCCTATAAACCTACATTCTCAAGGAAAATTATTTTAGTACGACATACGTCTTAGATTATTGACATTTGATTTTTTATCAAAACAGTATTGGGGAGAAACAAAATAGACATACTTAGCATTATTACAGAAAGCTGCCTGAATGCCTCTGATGGCGTGTTTACTGCTGATCCCACCGACTGGACATTACATCACCACACCAAAACAAACTCAAATGTATACAATTGAAAACTATAAATAGCGGTGGAAGCCTGAGTGGAAGCGCTGAAACCTAACTGGGGGGCTTTGCTCCCAAGACCCTCCACTGGTTATAACCTACCTAACCTAGTCCAAACTAAGATGTGCATTACACAAAACTGGCGCCAAAACAGTATCGCGCAGTAAGAGCTTTCGCTAATCATTGGTGCAATCGTCACCTGACCATCTATCTATCTATCTATTGCCAGACGCCTTAATCCCGCACGGGGTGGCCACAAACAAATCGCCTCCATGTCACTCTGTCCCCTGCCATTTTACTACCACGCTCCCAACTCACACCCCCCTCTCTCATATACCTCTCCACTCCATCCCTCCATCTCATCCTTGGCCTCCCCCTCCCTCTCACCCCCTCCACCTCACTCACATACACTCTTCTCGTCAGTCTTTCACTCTCCATCCTCTCCACATGCCCAAACCACCTTAACGGGTTTCTCCTAACGCTTCCCATCACGTCCTCAACCACACCACAACGCTCCTTCACTTCCTCATTTGTTAGTCTGTCTCTCCATGTGACTCCACATGTTCCTCTCAAATAACTCATTTCCACTGCTCTCACTCTTGACTTCTGTCCTTCCAACAGGGTTCAAGCTTCACTTCCATATGTCAGAGCTGGTATCACAATACTGTCATGTAACAACTTTTTCACATCCATGCTCACCTCCCTGTTTCTTATCACTGCTTTCAACGAACCAGTAACCTTCCTTCCCTGCTGCACCCTTTCGAGCACTTCACCCTCCAGACTTCCATCCTTACTCATCACACTGCCCAAGTACTTAAATTCACTCACAATTGCCATATCCTTCCCATCCAATCTCACTGTACATTCACTGGCTTCACTTCTCTCGAAGATCACCTGACCATTCAGGGACAAAATATTCACTCAGGTTGGTGAGCACATGAGTGTGCTTGACAGGGGTAATAATATGGGTCTTGGGTGGAGCTGTGGTGGTGCTGTAGTATTCCACGTGGTCAAATAAAAATGCAGACAAATGAAGAGGCAACCAATCAGCAGGGCAGAGTGCAGGAGACTGAGGCAGCACAACCAGTCTAGCATCACACGGTTTGAACTGTTGAAATGGCGGGGATAACCACGTTGAAAACCGTTGAAATGGCGGGGATAACCACGTCGAAAACTGTTGAAATGGTGGGGATAACCACGTCGAACAACGAAAAATGTGTAGATTTATAAATGCTGAAACAACGAATTATTGAATAACGATCGGTCGAAAAATGAGGGCTTGGTGTACATAACATATGGGAAAAATCGGGTTCAGTTCCTGGGGATCACCAAGTTACATATATAGTGCAGTTAAAGCCATTTGTATACAAGAATAAAGGTTAGTTACATAAATGCATACATCCTACCTGAACAGTGAATTTCTACTGCACTGGAAGCAAAATTTGTAAAGATACACTTTCCTTGAGGCAGTAGAAGCACCTTACCAAATCAGCTCTTCTTCCTGATACAGTACTATAGTTTGTTATATTGTTCTTATTATTTCTTGGGTGGTAAATAAACATTTCCTGTTATATCTGTTTCCACATTGTTTTTAGCTGTGTTCTGCTGTGTCAACTCATTTGATTTGTCAGGGTGATGGCGGAAAGGACTGCCCTAAGTGTTTAAGTAAATCTAACCTAACCTAGCTCAACTGTACCTGATGATTTAATCTAACCTAGCCTTATCTAACATACCCTTCAGTTGGGAAAGTGGGAAGTGAAATCCACCTTTGAGTACGCAGAGTAAGATTCTTCCGTTACGCTGGAAACAAACAATTGTAGGTATGTCTTAGAGAATGTGATGATAATAACGGGGGAAATATTTCAGCAGGAAAATGTAATTTACCACCCTGGAAATGGTCTGAATACAAATAACAAACTGGAGGAATATGAAGTGAATTGGTAAGGTCAGTCTGCAGCCTCAAGTAAAGCATACATTTGCCACAAAATTAAAGAGAAAATAGCATATGAGTATGTACAGTACACTTACTTGGTCAAGCTGCCATCTTATAAGTTCACCACTGTCTGGGCTGGCTTTTTTTCTCCCTTTGAGGCATGAGAAACAACGGTGATGGTGCAGGGATGGCTAAAGTTGGGCCTCCTCCTCCACATCACTTGCCAAAGAGGCAAGATCCTCGAAGTTCGGAGATGTGGGGAGATCCTCCAAGGCTGGAGAGGCAGAGAGAGGATTATCACATCACTCATGGAGACTGGAGGAGGCTGTGATTTTTTTTTTTTTTTTTAATCCAATTCTGGGTATAGGCCTCACAACCTGCTCCCAAGGCCCAGTTGTTCCCCACACACGCCTCTACATGTTGCCACTTCAACGCTAACACCCACCATTCATATTGAATACATGCTAGGGCTGTCTCATACAGGACTGGTTTATTGGTATTAGTGGGGGATATTTTTATCACATGTCGGTGGTTCTTCTGGTAGATCAGTAAAGTCTGATTTTATGAAATTCAAATCCTTAATCTGTTCCCTGCCCCAGTGGAGATTTGAACCGGGGTCTGGTAGGACTGCAGGCCACCTCTCTGCCATCTGACCACCACCTCTCCATAACTGGAGGAGACTGGGTGACTGTGAGTGGAGGTGGCTGGGTGCCCTGAGAGGTAGGAGACTTGTCCTTGGAGACAAGAGACTTGCTCTTGGAAACAAGAGACTTATGCTTGGAGACAGGAGACTGGAACAGACCACCTCAGTTTGTGGATGGCTTTGGTTCTGAAGCTGTAGGGGAAGGTATGGGTGTGAAGTAATGATGGAGTGTTGTCTGGGAAGGT
>JAGKTI010040233.1:0-10438 GCA_018397915.1 Birgus latro
TGATGATTTGATGGACGTGTTGTGCATCCGTGAGTAAGATTGCTGGGAGGGTTAGGATTGCAAATGAAGTGTTGAGCAGAAGGATGGGACTTGAATGAATGAAGGGAGGGACTCCTTGCTGTACTGGAATAATTGTGTGGAAGCCTGATCTGATAAAACCTATACTCTGTTATATCTGATAGTCCCTCCACCACCACCAGATGGGATTTTAAGCACGTTTCAGAATAAATGAGGACAATAACATTTTCTAGTTCTTAATATGATAACTATACCGATCTCACACTAACTACTGTAATTTGGCACATAATTTTGCTCTTTTGCAGCTTATTTCACATCCTTGTCATAGAGCTCATCTTCATGACTAGTACAGTATAAGAGGGTCCCATTATATAAGTGGGATATTTTAATGGAAGACTGCTCTGATAGCAAAAACTCCTATAATGGAGTGAATAATGGGAGGAAACTGAGAGACGGAATACAGAGTTATATGTAGAGAAGAGGAGAGGGGTGAAGAGATTAGTAAGGTAGAGTAAGTAGAAAACAGATGAGGAGTTTAGAAGGAATTTAAGTGTAAAGTGGAGGGAATGTAAGAAAATGTTCTGTAAGGAGGTTAAGAGAGTAAGACTGAGTGATAAAGAAGGTAGTAGAGGAGTGAGAGATAAAAATGGCAGAGTGCTGGTGGAGAAGGGAGAAAAGTGAGCAAATGAAAAGAACAGTTAACACAGAGTTTGAAACTAATGTGAGCGTAAGTGGCTGGGGAATGGATAAGAGGAAGAGGCAGTGAAGAGATCAGTAGGATGGAAGTAGTGGAAGCAGTGAAGAAAGTCAACATGGGGAAAGCCCCAGGAATTGATAGAGTGTGTGGTGAAATTCTGATGCACTGAAGTGAGATAGTAGTTGAATGGATATGGAAGATGTACAGATTGGCCCAGGAGATACAGTCCCAGAGGATTGGAAGTCAGGTATGATTATTCCCCTGTACAAAGGAAAATGGGAAAAAGAAGTGTGTGGTAATCGTAGGAGAATTTGTCTTCTTAGTGTAATAGGATAAGTATGTGTTAGGATACTTATTGACAGAGTTAGAGAAATAACAGAGGAAATAGTTGGAGAAGAGCAGGGACGTTTCAGGAAGGGAAGAGGTTGTGTAGATCAGATATACATCATGAAGTGTTCGGTGGAAAATTTTCTGGAGAAGGGAAAGAAGTTGTATGTTGTCTTCATGGATGTAGAGAAAGCATATGACAGAGTGGATAGACAAGGAATGTGGAAAATATTAAAAATATATATCGTTTTGTTTTCGTTTTTGAAGGCTCCAACATGCTTGCATGCGTGGGCCTTGGTCACCTAATGGCAGCTCTCCACGCTGCTCGATCCCTGGCAGCCTCCCTGTTCAGTCCCTTAACCCTTAAGTCACACTTAATGACCTCGTCCCATGTCTTTCTCGGTCTACCCCTCCCCCAATATTAACACCTCTCACCCTCTGTACCCAATTATGTATAAAGGCATTAGGGCCGCAGTGCGTGTGGATGGTGAACAAGTGAATTTTTCTGTCTGAATGTTGGATTGAAACACGGATGTGTCGTGTCACATTGGTTATTCAATTTGTGTATGGGTGGAATTGTAAAAGAGATTTAAAGAAGGGCATTGGATGTTGGAGCAGCCCAAATGAGAGAGTGCAGCATTTGGAAACTCCTGTTTTGTTGTTTGCAGATGATACTATGTTGTTAAGTGAAGACAAAAAGGAACTGCAAGGCTTGGTGGATGAGTTTGGGAGAGTATGTAAGAATTGGAATCTAAAGGTGAATTTAGGGAAGAGTAAAGTTATGGTCTTTGAGTGAAATGAAGACAGTGAATGTTCAGTAAGGCTGGGTAGTGAGGAACTGGAAAATGTCAGTGTAATTTAAGTACTTCAGTAGTATGATGAGTAAGGATGGAAGTGTGGAGGATGAAGGTTTTAAAGGGTGCAGCAGGGAAAAAAGGTTGCTGGCTCATTGCAAGCAGTGATAAGAAATAGGGAAGTGAGCATGGAAGTAAAAAGTTGCTGCATGACAAGAGTGAGAGCAGTGGAATTAAGGCATTTGAAAGGAGCATATAGAGTTACATGGAGAGACAGATTGACAAATAAGGGACTGATAGATCATTGTGGTGTGGATGTGAATGTGATAGAAAGCATTAGGGGAAATACAGTGAGGTGATTTGGCCATGTGGGGAGGATGGAGAGTGAGAGACTAACTAGGAGGGTGCATGTGTGTGAGGTGAAGGGGGAAAGGAAGGGGAAGACTGAGGATGAGGTGGAGAGACGGAGTAGAGAGATACTGTATATGAGAGAGGGGGTGTAAGTTGGGGAGAGCAGCGTAATGGCAGGGGACAAGGTGACATGGAACCAATTTGTTTGTAGCCATCCCTTATGGAATTAAGGCATTTGGCTATTGATAGATAGCTAGAAAATTTGTATAACAGTTCCTAACTTGTGGAAAAAAAAGGGTTAGGTTAACTGACCCCCACATCAACATCAGATTTTTGTGCTTGCATCACTGAATTCAAGTCTAAATTGCCCATTTTTGTATTATCATTTTTTTGTGTAGCAGACTGTTGCATAACAGGACCTACCCGCCTGTATTTCTATACTGTAGTCTGTTATTACAACATAGCAATCACGATAGGGGAGAGAGCAGTTTCAGGCCAGACTGAAGTAAAAAGGTAGGAAACACATTCATTGTACACTGTACTTATACCGCCACTCCTCTTGTAGGCTGTACTCTGAGTTAACTGTCTTTCAGTATCATTGTCAGCAAAGAATACTTCTGGTAACTCTGGTGTCACATCTGGTATAGAGAGTCCTGAATTGAGTTTGGGGTCCTGGAGGCTGTAGTCCTGAGGCTATGTGGAGGCTGGCTGGCTGAGGATGTTGACGCCACGGAAATACAGTAATCACTCTAATATCTGAACGCCCAATACTCAGACACCCCAGTGTCCGCGCATCATGGGGTGGGTGTCCAGAACCCAAAAATACCAAAAAATGCAAAAAAGCCCCCCCCAAATCCGATTTTTTTTAACCTGTAAGTTTGAATTTGGCGTGCGGCACCGAACAGCTGTGTTTACGAATGCTTCTCCCACTCCCCAGGCTCCCCTTCCCCAGGCTCCCCTTCCCCTCCCCAGTTCCCTCCCAACTACCATCATGAGTAAACGATTGTCAGGATGGCTGGCGCTAGTGCTCGTTTTTGTTTAAACAGTTATAATTCACAGTGCTAAGGATTAAGTGCAGCACAACACTGGATTACTGTACATGCTTCAAGAGCATTTTCACCACTGTCAGAAGGTGGGGTAATCTTCGTAACAACCACCACGGACATGTAAGTACAGTCAACTGCCAGGTATTTTCCATACTCACCTCTAAATCCCTATTCTCTGGTTGCATTTTATTTATTTCATGCTTTGTGCCCCATAATTGAGTGCATAGGCTGTGAAAAAGGTGATTTTCATAGTGATTTTCATGTCTGTTACCTGCATTCACTATGCTGTCAACTGGTGAACATATATTTTTTTTTTTTGTGTCCGACTCTGGGCATAGGCTTCACAGCCTGCTATCAAGGCCCAGTCGTCCTCCTACAATCTACATGTCACCACTTCGGCGCTTAACACCCACCGTCCATATTGAATACATGCTAGGGCTGTCTCATACAGGACTGGTGTATTGGTATTAGCGGGGTCATTTTTACGACATGTCGGCGGGTCTTCTGGTAGATCAGTAAAGCCTGATTTAATGAAATTCAAATTCTTAAACTGTTCCCTGCACCAGCGAGGATTCGAACCTGGGTCCCACGGGACCGCAA
This sequence comes from Birgus latro, assembly GCA_018397915.1. NCBI lineage: Eukaryota > Metazoa > Arthropoda > Malacostraca > Decapoda > Coenobitidae > Birgus > Birgus latro. The sequence continues at coordinate 3,834 of JAGKTI010040233.1, forward strand.
GCCAACTCTCTGCCGATCGAGCATATTTGCCATACTCACCTCTAAATCATCATCTTCTGGTTAAATTTCATTTATTTCATGCTTTGTGTCCATTATTTATGTGAATAGGGTCTTAAATAGGTGCTGTGCATGTCTGCTAGGGAGGTATGTAGGTGGTTTTCTGAGTTAGGTTTGGTTAGGGTCCATAAGTACCAGTGCGGGAGCTTCAAGACCAATATCTGGACAGAACCAATTTTCAGACATGCCTTTGACTCTATTACATTGGATATTGGAGGGATTACTGTAGTGGAGGTCTCTGACTCCGTGCAAACTCTGCACGGAGTCAGAGACCTCCACTATAGGCTCTGCACTGCAGAGCCTCTTGGCAGAAGGAGAGAGCACAGGCTTGAAAAAATGGGAGATCTTCCTTGGCTGCTGCTGCTGCATTAACTCCAGCCTGAGCAGCATGACATCATAATGTTGTGCCAGAGGTCCTCCAGCTTTGTCTGTGATGGTAAGGATTGTTTCTGCAGCATCAGTGGCAGCTGCTAGAGATATTCCATATGCCTCCTCCTCCTCCTCCTCTTTGTTCTTTGCCTTCCTCCTTTGCTGGTGTCTTGTCTTGTTGTAGTTCTTCCAATCTCTTCCTCCATCTGGTGTTGGCACCCAGGCACACCAGCATCCTCATCCTGTCAATCTTCCAGCTCCTCAGCTAGGTTCCCCTGCCCTGCTGCTGCCAACAGGTCTGCCATCCTTGGTGGCTCAAATCCCTTTAAATCATGCTAAGGTGCTGGAGTCTTGGGGGTTCAGAGGTGTTTACACTGCCCAATCTTGAGTGCAGCCATTGGGATTTTCTTCCATACCTCCACGTAGGTGAAGATGGTGTCCTTTATGGTGCATTTCTTGAAGTTGTTCAGGGTCTTCATTCCTCTGGAGTCCTCATAGTAATCCTGGTTCATCCCATCCTCAGTCACAGTGGGGCACTGCTGCAGGTAAATGTTTCTGTAGTGTCTCTTGACACAATAACTCCCTGGTCTATGGGCTGTATAAGGATGGTGGTGGTGGCTGGCAGGAACAAGGCCTTAATTCATCCATCTTTGCTGCAGAGTTTGGTGGAGGAAGGATGGGCTGATGTGTTTTCCAACAGCAACACCACCTTCACTTCATCAAGACTGATGTCATACCTTTTTTGGTGCTGCCCCCACAGAAGGGTAGAAACTGTGGTGGAACAGTTCATTAGTAATATCCTGGGTAAACCAGGCAGACTTGTTCCCATGGCATTTTACAGAAAGCTTGGCTATGATGCCTTTGAGTGACCTGGATCATTTGCTTTTACCTACTGTGACTGGTTGTAGACAGCGAGAGTCATCAGCACTGGCACAGGCCAGAATGGAGAGACACTTTCATTCTTTTATACCCTGGAGTACTGCCAATATGTTTGGGAGCCTGGGTGTTTTGAAGAAGAGCATGCCAGACGAGCCCAGCCTCATGAAACTCACGTAGACCCTCCTCCTCCATCAGCTACCGAAGATGCTGGATGAACAGCTCCATAGCATCCATATTGGTGTGGAGCAGCTCTACAGTTATGGCCTTGTTAACAGGGCATGGCATCCCCTGAACCTCCACAGCTGCCAAGGTGTGCAGCAGTCCTCTGTGCTGTGTGTTAGATGTGCAGGCCACACACATAGGGACACCCTCAGCTCACTCTTGCGTGTACCACTTATAAATTCTTACATACAGCTTTGTCCAGCTTCTCAGTGGCCAGTTCCTTGGTCTTCAACACATCCTTCCTTTTCCTCCCACTTTCCATTTTCTTCATTACCTGCTTTGTTTTATCTTTAGCCTACAGGATGTCTTGAGTGGTCGACCACTTAAGGCCTTACTTGCACATGGGTCACCCTTGCTCATGCCTTTCTTGTGGGCCTCAGTCACCTGTATCTTCTCTGCAGTTGTCATAATATTCATCTTTGCTTTTTTTAGGTGCTGGGAGATTCTTTACCAGAAGCAATTTTTCACAATTACAGTGGGAAGTTGAAAGACATAAAGTGCAATGCAGTTGTCTGAATCTGAATGCAACGAAAGATGCAGCAACACTGAGGCTGACCACGTGCAGTACAGTGTGTTAGCAGACTCTGGTCCTGCCAAGACCTACAGGAAGTAGCCCAAAAATAGCCAAACTTGTTACCCCTTCCCACCCGCAGATCTCTAACCTAGCCCATGTGGATGGGAAAAACCACCACCAGTGTTGGTAGTTGTGTTCTGAGACACCGCGCATGGGGGGCTGTCCGTAAGGGCCACTTGAGGCCCCCCCCTGAAATGCTTATTGTACATTATAGCCGAAAAACTGTCTAATGGGCTCAGAGGCAACCGGAATGGCTGCATGAAGTGAATCATTTAACGGATATTATTCAGTACAGTCAACCTTTGTATCACGCTGTATCACATAACATGGATTTGTATTTACACAGTCACGTATAGTGTGACCCAAAAATATATACCACAGTTACAAACAGATATACCGCGGCAAGTTGTCAGGCGTTAGAGCTCAGATGGCCTGCCGAAAGTCAAATGTTGCGCATGATGACGTCAAGCAAGCAGTGCACTGTGATTGGTCGCATGACGTCACATCCATATGTACCCCAGTTGGCTGCTGGGGGTGTCCTCCATTGTTTTTTTTTTTTTTTTTATGCAAGGAAGAAGGAACCAAAGGCCACAGGCCTGCACACTGTTCCTTCCAAGAATAAACAAAAACAGTACAAAAGAGAGCCAAATTCAAGATCCGTTCAATTCGAGATGCCTGGACACACTGCGTTTGAAAGACTGGAGATCATAGGAAGTAGGAAATACAGACAGAGGAAGACAGTTCCAGAGTTGACCAGTTGCATAAATGTAGGACTGGGAGTAACGGTTAATGGTCTCCTGCCTCGTGCCCGCATCTGAGGTAGCTGCTCCCGTGATACAGAGCATTGTTACCAGCATTGTGGCCAGCAGAGCCAGTCTGGTTACAGTAGTGACATTTTTTTTCCTTTTTAATGTCTAGAAACTTGTATTTTAATAACTTCCTGTGTATGAGTACCAGAGTGAATGTCAGTAGGGTGTGTTTTGGAGAGTTTGGGTGGGACTGGGGTGAAAAAGGCAACTTTGGAAAATGTCCGGTCTACTTTAGCCCTTAGTTATGGAAACATGGAACATATAATGCGGAAAAGTATAGCGCGGCATGTTGTCAGTCTATATTAGTCATGTTATAGGAGGGACGACTGTATAGCCGACAGGTTGTCGGGTGGCCTTCATAGTGTCTGTTAGATCCAGTATCCAATACAGGGCGGTCTTGATAACACAGGCAGTCAGGTTCCTCCAACCTTGGTCTTAAACTTAACACTTGTATAATGAAGTACTCCTCTCCCCCACTGTTTGACAGGGGTATGTTCCATAAAAAGTGGCTGGATAACAGATTGGGTGAATAACAAACCTATTTTTCCCATAGGATTATTAAGAAATAGGGAGATTAGGTTCCTGACCACCTTTGTCATTCAAAAATATTCAATAAAGATGGAAAAAATACTGAAAGTGACACAGGGATTTGAGTTGTTTTCCTATAAACCTACATTCTCAAGGAAAATTATTTTAGTACGACATACGTCTTAGATTATTGACATTTGATTTTTTATCAAAACAGTATTGGGGAGAAACAAAATAGACATACTTAGCATTATTACAGAAAGCTGCCTGAATGCCTCTGATGGCGTGTTTACTGCTGATCCCACCGACTGGACATTACATCACCACACCAAAACAAACTCAAATGTATACAATTGAAAACTATAAATAGCGGTGGAAGCCTGAGTGGAAGCGCTGAAACCTAACTGGGGGGCTTTGCTCCCAAGACCCTCCACTGGTTATAACCTACCTAACCTAGTCCAAACTAAGATGTGCATTACACAAAACTGGCGCCAAAACAGTATCGCGCAGTAAGAGCTTTCGCTAATCATTGGTGCAATCGTCACCTGACCATCTATTTATCTATCTATTGCCAGACGCCTTAATCCCGCACGGGGTGGCCACAAACAAATCGCCTCCATGTCACTCTGTCCCCTGCCATTTTACTACCACGCTCCCAACTCACACCCCCCTCTCTCATATACCTCTCCACTCCATCCCTCCATCTCATCCTTGGCCTCCCCCTCCCTCTCACCCCCTCCACCTCACTCACATACACTCTTCTCGTCAGTCTTTCACTCTCCATCCTCTCCACATGCCCAAACCACCTTAACGGGTTTCTCCTAACGCTTCCCATCACGTCCTCAACCACACCACAACGCTCCTTCACTTCCTCATTTGTTAGTCTGTCTCTCCATGTGACTCCACATGTTCCTCTCAAATAACTCATTTCCACTGCTCTCACTCTTGACTTCTGTCCTTCCAACAGGGTTCAAGCTTCACTTCCATATGTCAGAGCTGGTATCACAATACTGTCATGTAACAACTTTTTCACATCCATGCTCACCTCCCTGTTTCTTATCACTGCTTTCAACGAACCAGTAACCTTCCTTCCCTGCTGCACCCTTTCGAGCACTTCACCCTCCAGACTTCCATCCTTACTCATCACACTGCCCAAGTACTTAAATTCACTCACAATTGCCATATCCTTCCCATCCAATCTCACTGTACATTCACTGGCTTCACTTCTCTCGAAGATCACCTGACCATTCAGGGACAAAATATTCACTCAGGTTGGTGAGCACATGAGTGCGCTTGACAGGGGTAATAATATGGGTCTTGGGTGGAGCTGTGGTGGTGCTGTAGTATTCCACGTGGTCAAATAAAAATGCAGACAAATGAAGAGGCAACCAATCAGCAGGGCAGAGTGCAGGAGACTGAGGCAGCACAACCAGTCTAGCATCACACGGTTTGAACTGTTGAAATGGCGGGGATAACCACGTTGAAAACCGTTGAAATGGCGGGGATAACCACGTCGAAAACTGTTGAAATGGCGGGGATAACCACGTCGAACAACGAAAAATGTATAGATTTATAAATGCTGAAACAACGAATTATTGAATAACGATCGGTCGAAAAATGAGGGCTTGGTGTACATAACATATGGGAAAAATCGGGTTCAGTTCCTGGGGATCACCAAGTTACATATATAGTGCAGTTAAAGCCATTTGTATACAAGAATAAAGGTTAGTTACATAAATGCATACATCCTACCTGAACAGTGAATTTCTACTGCACTGGAAGCAAAATTTGTAAAGATACACTTTCCTTGAGGCAGTAGAAGCACCTTACCAAATCAGCTCTTCTTCCTGATACAGTACTATAGTTTGTTATATTTTTCTTATTATTTCTTGGGTGGTAAATAAACATTTCCTGTTATATCTGTTTCCACATTGTTTTTAGCTGTGTTCTGCTGTGTCAACTCATTTGATTTGTCAGGGTGATGGCGGAAAGGACTGCCCTAAGTGTTTAAGTAAATCTAACCTAACCTAGCTCAACTGTACCTGATGATTTAATCTAACCTAGCCTTATCTAACATACCCTTCAGTTGGGAAAGTGGGAAGTGAAATCCACCTTTGAGTACGCAGAGTAAGATTCTTCCGTTACGCTGGAAACAAACAATTGTAGGTATGTCTTAGAGAATGTGATGATAATAACGGGGGAAATATTTCAGCAGGAAAATGTAATTTACCACCCTGGAAATGGTCTGAATACAAATAACAAACTGGAGGAATATGAAGTGAATTGGTAAGGTCAGTCTGCAGCCTCAAGTAAAGCATACATTTGCCACAAAATTAAAGAGAAAATAGCATATGAGTATGTACAGTACACTTACTTGGTCAAGCTGCCATCTTATAAGTTCACCACTGTCTGGGCTGGCTTTTTTTCTCCCTTTGAGGCATGAGAAACAACGGTGATGGTGCAGGGATGGCTAAAGTTGGGCCTCCTCCTCCACATCACTTGCCAAAGAGGCAAGATCCTCGAAGTTCGGAGATGTGGGGAGATCCTCCAAGGCTGGAGAGGCAGAGAGAGGATTATCACATCACTCATGGAGACTGGAGGAGGCTGTGATTTTTTTTTTTTTTTTTAATCCAATTCTGGGTATAGGCCTCACAACCTGCTCCCAAGGCCCAGTTGTTCCCCACACACGCCTCTACATGTTGCCACTTCAACGCTAACACCCACCATTCATATTGAATACATGCTAGGGCTGTCTCATACAGGACTGGTTTATTGGTATTAGTGGGGGATATTTTTATCACATGTCGGTGGTTCTTCTGGTAGATCAGTAAAGTCTGATTTTATGAAATTCAAATCCTTAATCTGTTCCCTGCCCCAGTGGAGATTTGAACCGGGGTCTGGTAGGACTGCAGGCCACCTCTCTGCCATCTGACCACCACCTCTCCATAACTGGAGGAGACTGGGTGACTGTGAGTGGAGGTGGCTGGGTGCCCTGAGAGGTAGGAGACTTGTCCTTGGAGACAAGAGACTTGCTCTTGGAAACAAGAGACTTATGCTTGGAGACAGGAGACTGGAACAGACCACCTCAGTTTGTGGATGGCTTTGGTTCTGAAGCTGTAGGGGAAGGTATGGGTGTGAAGTAATGATGGAGTGTTGTCTGGGAAGGT
>JAGKTI010040234.1:0-10437 GCA_018397915.1 Birgus latro
TTCGGAAGAAAGACGGCACTCAACGCTTCTGCGTCAACTACCGCCGCTTAAACGACGTAACTACGAAAGATGCCACTCCTCTCCCCCGAATAGACGACTCCCTACGCGGCTCCACTTGGTTTTCCATGTTGGACCTCCAGTCAGGGTACTGGCAGGTCCCCATCCACCCCCAGGATCAAGAGAAAACGGCTTTTTCCACGAGCAATGGGAAACTATATCAATTTAACGTTCTCCCCTTTGGGCTATGCAACGCCCCAGCCACTTTCTCCCGCCTCATGGAGTCCGTCCTCAGCAATCTGACACGGGAAGTTTGCCTGGCGTACCTTGATGACACGATCGTATTTAGCAAAACATGGGCTGATCACCTGCACCGCCTCTGACAGGTGTTTCAGCGGATACGCCAGGCTGGGTTAAAACTCAAGCCCACTAAATGTGTTCTTGCCGCCCGCTCGGTCCCTTTCCTAGGACACATTGTCTCGGGGAAAGGCATCTCTCCAGATCCCGAAAAGTTAAAAGCCATCGACGATCAACCTCTTCCCCAAGACGTGCACCAAGTCCGTGCCTTCCTGGGCCTCGCGTCATACTACCGGCGGTTAAAGCCCTTTGTATATTATTCCTCTCCCTCCCCATCCACCCCAGATTCCACCGCCACATCACCACTCGAGACCCCTACACCACGCCCGCACACCACACTGACCTCACCGTCCCGCTCACCCACTGCCGCCGCGCAACCCACTCCATGTGCTCACCGCACACCTGCCGGAAATGCCACACCGACCTCCCTGCGCTCCGCGCCCAGCTCAACCCCCACCACGCCAACCCCGTCAACCAACCATACCACGCCACCCCGCACTCCGCCTGCCCCCACCCCGCCTTCCCTTTTCCTCATAGCCGCCCACTCCACAACTAACCACAACAACAACCAGTTCCGGGTGTATTTCACACCCACCAGCTCGCTACACCTTAACCCCTACGCCCACCCATTCGCCCAGTAACAACCAACCGCCCACCCCACCCCCCAACACCACCCCAATAACCCTCCCTACTCCGCACCTCGTGTGGAAGAACCCGCCCCGCTCCATTCCCAAGGGAACACCGCACCCACACTCCACCGGCAATATAAGCCGCACCAGGCTGCCTCTAGCCAGCATTCGCTTCCAGGACACCACTGCCACCACCACCATGCATGTCACAAGTCACCTGGATTCCCACCTTTGGGCAACACCTGCGTGTGAGAAGCACACGACACCTACTACACCTCCTCCAGCAGGCGAACCACCCTTCCACCCTACGGGTCGTCTATGCGCCCCAACTCAACACCAACGTGGCCTCCGACCACTGGACGTCCTTCCTCAGCCACCTCAACCCTATCCACAGGACGGCCAACGCTCACCTGTACCACCTCCAGTCACGGGGTCGTGACTTCATCACCAAGGAGGGTGGTGAAATACAGGAGTTAGGGGTTGGAGCCGCCAACCACACGGCGACCAGGGCAGACGACACCAGCTCCCCCAACCCCCCCAGTATCACTGGGGGATAGCCGCCAACACAGCGCGGCTGGGAACAGGAATGGCCTACCTGTTTAACTTCCCGGCGCCTCTCTTGCGCCCAGATGGTGGCCCAGAAAGGTAGCAGTTGCCAGCACCTAGTCTCCAGCCGGAGCACAGCTCACCAGGTAAGGGGTGGAGTTTATAACTCCACGCAACGCCGTGGTATCGGCCACAGTCATACTGGGTACGGGGCAGAACCGGCCACAGTCCGTTCCCCAGTTGTTTCCTCGCCACAGGGCCGCGACACGGACACGTGTCGGTCGGGCAGGACTGGCCACAAGTCGTCCGCCTCCTGTCGGCGTTCCCCCCAGAGCGGCACCGCAGTACCGGCCACGAGCCGTACTGGGCACGAGGCAGGATCGGCCATAGTCCGTCCCACAGCTGCTAGTGACCTTAGCTCACCGGCACAGGCCATAGCCGTCCCAGAGCTCACCTCCTGTGCCCTCTCGACGTCGGCCACAAGTCACGTCGGGCCAGAGGTAAGGCAGGCCACAAGCTACCAGGAAGCTATCCTCCCCTGTACACACTCAGGCGTCGGCCACAAGTCACGCCAGGCCGGGGTAGCGCAGGCCACAAGCCGCTCGGAAGCTATCCTCCTCCCGGCCACTCAGGCGTCGGCCACAAGTCACGCCAGGCCAGACAAAGAGCAGGCCACTAGCCGCAAGGAAGCTATCCTCCCCTGTGCACACTCAGGCGTCGGCCACAAGTCATGCCAGGCCGGGGAAGCGCAGGCCACAAGCCGCCCGGAAGCTATCCTTCCCTGTGCCCCTCAGACGTCGGCCACAAGTCACGTCGGGCCAGGAGTAAAGCCGGCCACAGTCCGCTTCTCCCCTACAGGAGAACCAGCAGTCGGAGAGGACCCTACACCCGAGGCGTGGCAAGGTCTTACCCAAGACCTTGGTTCCCTACGACTCCACCAGGGTGAACAGCTGCCGGACCAGAGCCCCCGCAGACCTCGCAGCCAACGACGGGCCCTGTCCACTACTCCCCCGGCCCAAGTTTCCCGTGAGGTGACCCTGTCGGCGACGCTGCCCTCTAGCAGTTGCCGCAGCCCAGCCGCCCAGGGTTCCAGTCCCCTGGGTCCCCTGTTGCCCCAGGAGTTTCCCCGAACACCAGGGCGCAACCTACCGGTGGGCAAGGTCTCCCGAAGGCGCTCCCAGACCCGACGTCAGGCCCGTCTCCTGGTCCTCTTCGGGCCGAGCCCTTAGCCCCACGGCCACGTGTTTCAGGAACGCACCACTCTGCCCCTTTTTCCTCCAGACGGAGGAATCAACCTGGGCCCACCAGTGGTAACCAAGTGAGTGGACTATAAGTATATGTGCGTGTGTACTCTTAGACCCAGATATAGTGTGCATTGACAGATATCTCACAAGTGATCCCCTACAGTGTATTCTCAAAGCTAAGTGACCAGGAACCCAGAATATAAGATTGGATGTGCCGATAGACAGAATGTGGCCTGACCTATATCTTAGAGGTAGAGTCCCGCCGCCTTGGACAGTCTTTGTGATAATCAGGAAATACCCATTGTGTCACTGTGCCTTGCATTGGTGTTTACGCTCTCCCTCCCGTGTTCAGTTAAATATTCACCCAGCCCTGTGTCCCGACATGTTTAGTCCAGACGTACTAAAATACCACAGTTCCCCTTGCTAGTGATTTCTATGGGCAACCCTACCTGAGATAGACTTCCGGCCACCAGGTACCTGAAATACAGGTGTAACGTAACTTATATATATATATATAGTGCCGTCCAGTGCTATACGGGTTTTAGAGATTGCAGTAAAATCATTCCTGTGTCCTGAAATGTAAATATGTTGTATGTACCATGAGTGTCGGGTTAATAGTACCATACCTGAACCAGAAGGTATAGTGACAGACAGCAATTGTATACAGTGTTCACTTACCCCCAGCCAACCCATTGTAATATTCGTGATGTATTATTGTTCTCTGTGAAATATCTGGAATACATAAGTAATATTTACTGCCATGTTTTTGCGTCCAGTCCTACTCTTAGGAGTTACCTCCCGGTCTAGAATAGGGACCCGATTCGGCCTGCATATTTGAGGGCGAGAAACCGTCCCACAAATACGTAGCACAACAATATGATACCTTCTTTCCCTTGTTTCTTGCCCCCCCCCTTTTTTTTTGCGTGTGTTGTACAGTATGAGATGCTGATGGGTTACAAGCCCGGACACACTATTGCCAGGTAGCCCAAGGCACACATATTTTGAGGAGGCCAAAACCTGGCTTGCTCGCTACATGCAGCTCTTCTGTTCACTAAATGTGGCTTGAAACACAGCACTGGTATCTGTTCCTGCTGTCCAGCAAATGTTCATAACAATTTTTCCTACTGTTTAGAAAGGATATATTGGCTATATACAATATAGGTTGTGATGCAATTATCAGATTTAAAATAAATATGCAACATTTTCTTTAAAACTCAGAATGACGCAAGTACGTGTAATAATGGTAAGAATTAAATCCATGTACAGTAAACCCTTGATAAGCCGAACTTTTAGAAGCCGGAATCTTCAGTTAGCCGAACTCAGGCCGAGACCACGTATGAAAGTAGGCCGAAATGCGAAAGTAGGGGGAGAAATGGCGCCAAGCGGACTCGTGGTGCCAGTCTGCTGCTTGCTTTTGGAGATGGTAGTTGCGCCATTCTTACTGTCATTTAGTGCTGAACAGTGCTCTCCTTTTGCCTTCTGCCTTGCCATGGAAGGTTCATAGCTTAAAAGAAGTGATACTGGCACCTCTAGTCGTAAAGGAATGAAGCTAAAACAAAAAAAATGTGCGCATGTGACACTGTAGTGATCATGATTAAAGTTCAGTACAATTATTACTGAAAGTGTTACATTGCAGTCTATTACAGTGATTACATTTAAGTTTAGTCCTTAATATAGAGTGAAATAAATACTGGGTACTGTTTAGAATTTACGTTACAGTATGAACTCAACCACCTCTGTCTCCAAAACAAAACAAACTGCCAAAGAATCTACTGCTTCTAACGAAAGGTGTTACACTGCAGTCTATTATAGTGATTACATTTAAGTTTAGTTCTTAATATGGAGTGAAATAAATACTGGGTACTTTTTAGAATTTACGTTCAAGTGTGAGTTAAACCACCTCCGTCTCCAAAACAAAACAAACTGCCGACGATCTTCTGCCTCTGGTGAAAGGCAAATTATGTGCACTGAATTCTTTCTTTTTTGTCTTTCTTTATTAATTTATACACTGTATATGCTCCTTTACTTTAGTGTTAAGAAGACAAGTAATAAGTATTGTTATTGCAATTTGGGGGGGTGAAAATCCATCTCCAACACACGTTACAGACAGTCGGTACTGCCTCTGTGAATGATTTTCTACCAATTAACCACTTCAGTACTGTGACGTCTATTTCTACTTTATTTACGCTTCCTCCAGCCGATTTTATGGCACTCAGGACTGGACTCACATACTGAAAGGGCTAACGAAGGCTGAACCAACCCCGTGCACTTCCGCAGATCCAACCTACACTGACTAAAATTGTCTGGTGGCAGCAAGAACAAAATGAAAATACACCCAGCACTGAAGGGGTTAAATGTATATTAAATGCACTATATTGTTTTTTGTCATAACTAATTTATTTATATATGCTTCTTTAATTTAGTGTTGAAAGGACAAGTAATTGGTATTGTCTTAGCAATTTTGGGGGGGTGATAATTCGGTAATTTAGCAATTTTGGGGGGTGAAAATTCGGTAAGCCGGAAAATTCGGTAATTCGAACCAAGGTAGAGCCCCATATAGTTCGGCTTATCAAGGGTTTACTGTATATACATTATGAATGTATAGGGAAAAACTTCAGATACTGTGCGACTCGAATATCCCAATTTCTTGTGGGCAGATCTTACGTCCTGAAGGTTTGACAACCCTTGCTTTAATGTCACTTGGAAAAAATGGGCAAATAGGAATCATTTTGTGAAATTAGATAATTATCAACAGTACATGCAGAGTATGAGACGCTGTTCTAGGCCGTACAGTTTTCACCTTCCCTTAAACAAGTAGCTTCAAAAGTATCTGTTGCATCATCTATAAGCAAAAAATTTGTTACCACCCGCGTTGCGAAGCGAGCGAAATGGTAATGTTTTCAGTTATGAGACTGGCTGGCTGGCTGTGTTTGTGTGTGGGTAAACAAGATATCTCATGAACGACTTGAGCTATCAACACGAAACTTTCAGGGTATCAAAATATGGCCAAAATCTTAGTGAGATCGAAAATGGGCACTCGGGGTCAAGATCAACAGATGACTGCCAAAGGTCAACTAGTTCACCTTTGGTGACCTTGACCTTGACCCCGAGTGCTCCTTTTCGAACTCGTCCAAGATTTTGGCCATATCTTGATACCCTCAAAGTTTCATGTTGATAGCTCAAGTTGTTTCTGAGATATCTTGTTTACCCAAACACAAACAAAGCCAGCCAGCCAATCTCACAAAATTAAAACATGACCACTCCGCTTGCTTACCACCCGCGTTGCAAAGCGAGCGGGGTGGTAATGTTTTAATTCTGTGAGATTGGCTGGCTGGCTTTGTTTGTGTGTGTTTTACATCCTGAATTTGCATCAAATTAGAAATGGAGGTCCAAAATTATGTGCCCAGGAAGAAATCGACTTGACTGAGAGAGCAAACTAAAGTCATAAATTATAATATACAAGTTATGTAAGAACATATATGGAGGTGAGCAGGTTATGTAGCAAAAATAAGGGATAAATGAGGGAATAAAAGGCTGTCTGACTGGACTCCTAGAGATTGCAAGCGTAGCAGAAAAAGACCATACAGGAGGTAGTGAAATAAGATAAAGAAGTTTGCAGACTAAACCTGGCAAAAACTGGTTCAGTCAAGGAATTTATGGAGAAAGCTGAGGGAGGCCTTTGTTCAGCAGTGGACTTGCAATGGCTGATGATGATGATGATTTTCTTCCAAATTTGTTGTTAGTCTGCTTATAAGGATGGTCATGAGTTTGTGTGCAATGTACGCACGCATACACACACACAAACTGTTTTCCAAGTGAAGTATAGCCTCCTGTGATGAAGTACAATCAAGACATACATCTGATTTAAGTCATCTGCATGGCAGAGTTAAAACAATATGAAGTGATCAGGTTAAACATATGATCTGCAGACTTCCTGCTATGGCAGATCTACTGGAGTAAAAACTGTTTATGAATTATGGTAATATGAATTATAATTTTCACAATACTATGCCTTGTATTCCTGCCTCTTTTGCAAGATCAGGTAAATGATAGCAGTGTTAGCTTCTCTCGTTGTAAAAGAAAAGTATGAACACAACACCACCCATTTTCACAGAATGTACTTTTGTGGCCTGTCTCTCCACACCACACCACACCATAATTCCAGCTCATCCCATGCAGTTCTTTGAACTCATGGCCATTTCTTCCCCCTCCTTGGACATTTTCACTCGTAAAGGATTGATCTGCATAACTTTCACTACACTCAAATTTACCTAGCTGTACCCGCCTGTTGTGAGAATTGTCCGTGAATTTAGAGAGCTGTGATGGTGTTGCGCTAGTGTGTTGTAGTGACCTGTGATAGTGTTGTGCTAATGACCTATAATAGTGTTGTGCTAGTGTGTTGTAGTGACCTGTGATAGTGTTGTGATAGTGTGTTGTAGTGAAGACCTGTGATACTGTTGTGCTAGTATGTTGTAGTGACTTGTAATAGCGTTGTGTTAGTGTGTTCTAGTGACCTATGATTGTGTTGTGCTAGTGTGTTCTAGTGACCTGCAGTAGTGTTGTGGTGGTGTGTTCTAGTATTTCTGTGCATGATGGCTTCCTCTACTCAGAGTTGTGTCCCTGCTGCAAATTTTGAGAAGGACTACCTTGAGTTAAAGGAAGAACTTCTCAAATTAAAATGGGAGGTACATGCTCTCAGACAGAAGTCACAAATGAAGAAATTGTTGGAGGAGATGTTGGAGAAGAGAGAGAAAAAGGCTGAAGGTTGGACACTTGTTCACAAGGGTGAAAAAGCGGAAACAAAAACCACAAATGCATTTGACCTGTTACGTGACGAATATGAAGGGAAGGCAGAGAGGGAAGTACAGGAGGAAGATGGCGTGGGTACTTTCCGTAGGAATCCTAAGATCAAAAAAGGTGAGAAAAATGCTATCATTGTTGAAGACTCCCAGGTAAGATATCTAAACAGAGAAATGTGTAAACCACTCACTAAACATGTGTGTCATCGAGAGGCCAGGGTGGGTAATGTCTATCTCTCTATCTATTGCCAGATGCCGTAATCCCACAAGGGGTGGCCACAAACAAATCACCTCCACGTCGCTCTGTCCCCCAACATTTCACTGCCCTGCCCCCAGCTCACACCCCCCCTCTCTCATATACTTCTCCACTCCATCCCTCCATCTCATCCTTGGCCTTGCCCTCCCTCTCCCCCCCCCTCTACCTCACTCACATACACTCTCCTCGTCAGTCTTTCACTCTCCACATGCCCAAACCACCTTAATATGTTTCTCCTAAAGCTTCCTATCACATCCACATCCACACCACAACACTCCTTCACTTCCTCATTTGTCATTCCGTCTCTCCATGTGACTCCACATGCTCCTCTCAAATAACTCATTTCCACTGCCCTCACTCTTGACTTCCGTTCCTCCAACAAGGTCCAACCCTCACTTCCATATGTTAGAGGTGGTATCACAATACTGTCATGTAGCAGCTTTTTCACTTCCATGCTCACCTCCCTGTTTCTTATCACTGCTTTCAATGAACCAGCAACTTTTCTTCCCTGCTGCACCCTTTCAAGCACTTCACCCTCAAAACTTCCATCCTTACTCATCACACTACCCAAGTACTTAAATGCACTCACATTCTCCATATCCTCCCCATCCAATATAACTGTACATTCACTGACTTCACTTCTCTCGAAGACCATCACTTTACTCTTCCCTACATTTACCTTTAGATTCCGTTTCTTACACACTCTCCCAAACACATCTACCAAGCCTTACAGCTCCCCTTTGTCATCAAATAACAACACAGTATCATCTGCAAACAACAGTACAGGGAGTTTCCAAACACTGCCCTCTCTCACTAGGGCTCCTCCAACATCCACTGCCCTACCTCGTATCTCTTTTATAACCCCATCCATATACAGGCTGAATAACCATGGAGACATGACACATCCATTTCAATCCAGCCTTCAAATAGAAAAATTCACTCAGTTCATCTTCCACACACTGCAGCCTTAGCACCCTCATACATACTCTACTCTTCACGGCATTCAACAACTTCCCATCTACTCCATATATTCTTAAAACTTTCCACAATCCTTGTCTATCCACCATGTCATATGCCTTCTCCAAATCCATGAAAGCTGCATACAACTTCTTTCCCTTCTCTAGAAACTTTTCCACTAAAGGTCTAAGAATGAATATCTGATCAACACAACCTCTTCAGTTCCTAAAACCTCCTTGTTCTTCTCCAACTAATTCCTCTGTTATTTCCCTAACTCTGTCAATAAGTATCCTACCATATACTTTTCCTGTTACACCAAGAAGGCAAATGCCCCTATGATTACCACACACCTCTTTTTCCCCTTTTCCTTTGTACAGGGGAATAATTATACCTGACTTCCAATCCTCCGGGACTTTACCTTCCTCCCAGGCCAATCTGTACATCTTCCACATCCATTCTATTACTATTTCTCCCCCATGCTTCAGCATTTCACTACACACTCCATCAATTCCTGTGGCTTTCCCCATTTTAACTTTCTTCACTACTTCCACAAATTCCATCCTGCCGATTTCTTCCTCTCTTCTCTCATCCCTCCTTCTCCCAGGCATTCCCCAGCCACTTATACTTGCATTACTTTCATTCTCCATGTTCAAGAATTCATTAACCCCTTAACCACGGGGTTGTTGGAGGCGCACCGTGCCCATCCCGCGGGGCAAATCCGCACTCCGACTGAATCTTCAAAAGTATTTGCCAAAAATCAGTTATCAGTCCTAGAATATTATAATTAAATATGCATATGGCACATACATTCAGCTTTCTCCTGGGATGTTTTTTTTAGCACTCGTCGACTACCGTAGGACTTGTGGAGACTTCTGAAGTTGGGTAACTAAGTCTCCACTTTACACTTCCCGACATCCCATAATATGAATACCACTGCCTGATATTATCACTAGAAACACTACTCAATGATTTCCAAGTAGTTTGGAATCCATACTCAAAAAAAAAAAAAAAATTGTAAAAGCAATGTAAAGTACAAGCAGGTACGAGCACCCCACTCGCTATAATTCGCCGCTGGTATTCTGTCACTTCTTACTCATATACACACTCACACTTTATTATTTCTAGTACTTTATTACACTTATATATATCTACAGTCACAGGGCCTTTTATAATGGGCGCAAAAGCGGCAGAAATGGAGGGGCACGACTGCAACGTGATTTCACCTTGAAGGACGACAGTGAACTGAATGTACTGTACGTATCTCGGTAGCCAAGAGTTGAAAATGTCAGCTGCTAATGTATATGCTAAGAAATAAGTCATAGGAAATCTAGACAACACATAATAAATTAGGTAGTTCCAGGTGAATATAAATATCACTCAGGCTTCTCCCTTCCTTTCATATATACATTTATAATACGAGAATAGCTCATATGGCATATTTCACGGGGGGAAAAACGGGAAATTAGCTAATGAGTGCAGGCTGGATGTTGCAAAGTGATAATTAGATTAAAACTGCTCTGCCACTCACCGAGTTGCGCCGGGCAGTGGTTTGATCCTGATGTGCTGTGACTGAAAGAATTACTTCCATCATGGATTTACCTGGTTTTCTTTTAAAAAATCAGGTAGCCACTGCTTTTGAGCGTCATGGTGTA
>JAGKTI010040235.1:0-10437 GCA_018397915.1 Birgus latro
AAGTCGCTCTATCTTCTCAGACTTTGACACAAAGAAATTGCACCACACACACCTTCACAATTTATAATCACCAGCACTTCTCACCAACACTTTCCACAACGTTTTTTTTTGCATAACTGGGATCACATCATTTCACTGCACTGTACATAACAGTAAATTCCCATGTGGTCTAGTGACAAGTCCTGGAGCCTTGCGAACTTCTCAGTAGCAGCTTTCAGCTCCGTTCCACATACCAACACACCAGCAGCACGTTGTTGTCGATACCAAATCAGCATGGATCGGTCGATGTCTGCATACTTAGGACTAAACATCACCTCCCTCCCCACGTTTCGTTTGGTCTTCGAAGTGAAATCAGCCGTGTACTGCTGTAGTTTGTCTCGGGACTTCTTGATATCAAACAAGATGGAGCGAGGGAGATTGAATTCACGACGAATCCGTGATGTCGGCCACCCGGCGTCCATCTTTTCCAATACCCTTCCCTCTTCTTCTCCAGAGTCAGAACCATTTTTTTCCTCTTCTTAGGAGGCAGGGCCATCATCACACATGATGAAGAAGGTAAAGAGCAGCATCAAGCCCTGCAGGAGGTAGGGTATCACCACAAAAGCAATCACTTCGGCCGCCATTGTCGGAGCTGTTCACGAGCCAGCAGCAGAGCGGGAAATGGGATGGACAGACACGTGCACGCGCGTAAACACAGCCGATCGGCGCACGCGGGAAATTCAAACTGATATGGTGCAAAAAAATCGGATTTTTTAAAATTTTTGGGCATTTTGGGAGGTGGACAGCCCACATGTCCGAGTATTGAGGGGTCCGAATATTAGGCGTCCGAATAATAGGGAGATTACTGTATACATATATAGTCTGTATGTATAATGAAACTCATTGGTCTACAGCTACACAAGTACCACGGTACCCTAATACATTATGCCTGTAATGCTTATTGCTTATATTTGTTATACGTATTGTAATACGTAATTTCTGGCCGATTTAATATGTACAGTCGACCCTCGATGCTACGGACCCCGAATCAACGGATTTCGGAAGCAGTGGACAATATCTGCTGGCAGAGGATCACTCCAGACACCATTTTTTTTTTTTTTTTTCGTTACAGGCACTCATGATCAGTAATTTCTGCTCAGGGGTGCCCCCTTTGTACCACTGTATACCCAGGGAAGACGGGAGGGGGTGACGAAAGGAGCTACCCTAGCTCCCTCCCCTCCCCCACACCCCTACCCTCCCCCACACCCCTACCCCACCCAACCCCCCACTCATCATTCTTAACTGGCAGTTACATCTCAAGCTAACCCCACACATTACACTCATAGTCACATTACTAATACACTAACAAAACACTAGGACATGTAAAAAGTATATAATATAACTATGAATGCTGCAGAAAGAAGTTAATACATTACTGTATAACGTTGACAATAAAAAACGTTGACAACGACCGTACCAGGCCTCAAGCGTTGGGTGCTTGCATGCGTGTATGTCTGTGTCTGTGTGTTTGGGTGTGTATGTGTGTGTGTATTTACCTATTTGTAGTATACAGGAATTGAGCTAAGCTCGTGTTGTCCTGTCTCCATATCTACATTCATCTAATCTAGTTTTAAATACATGAATGTTTTACATGAATGTTTTCACCTGCACCACTTCTTCATCTAAGTCATTCCAAATACTTATGCTTCTGTTCGGGAAACTGAACCTTTTGAGATCATTAAGACATCTACTTTTCCTCAACTTGAAGCCATGATCTCTTGTTCTTCCATCATCCAACACAAAAAGATCATCTCTGTCCACCCTTTCCAATTCTCTAACATTTCTAAATATCGTGATCAAATCACCTCTTTCCCTTCTCTTGTGCAGTGTTGGTAACTTCAGTTTTTCCAATCTCTCCTCGTAGGTGAGTTCCCTTAAGCATGGTATCATCTTCGTTGCCGTCCGTTGAACCCTCTCTAGTTTATCAATATGCTGCTTCAAATGAGGTGACCATACCACAGCCGCATACTGTCTTGGTCTTATCATGGTCACTATCAACTCCCTCAACATTTCCTCATCCATATAATTAAAAGCCACTCTCATATTGGTCAGTAATCTATAAGTTCCCCCAATGATTTTGTTTATATGCTTTTCTTGTGACAAGTCATCCCAAATAATCACTCCCAAGCCTTTCTCATCCTTTCTTTTACTAATTATCTTATTGCCCATTTTATATGTCCAGTGTGGTCTTCTTTCACTTATTCCCATTTCTAATACATGACACATCTTGGCATTAAAGTCCATTTTCCAAGTCTGGTACCAGCTGTGTAGTTTGTCCAAGTCCTCTTGCAGTTCTTTACAACTATCAATACATTTAATATGTTTCATAATTTTAGCATCATCTGCAAACATACTCATGTAACTATTCAAACCTTCTGGCAAATCATTTACATATGTCAGAAACATTATTGGGGCCAGGACAGAGCCCTGGGGTACTCCACTAGTCACATTTCTCCTTTGTGAAACCTTGTCTCTTATTACTGTTCTCATCTGCCTTCCTATCAAATAATCTCCCATCCACTTTAATAGTTTCCCATGCACCCCTCCAAAGGTCCTCAACTTCCACAATAGTCTCCTATAGGGCACCCTGTCAAATGCTTTCTTAAGATCCAGATAGACACAGTCCGCCCATCCCTCTCTCTCTTGTACGACATCTATTACCCTACTGTAGAAACTTAATAGGTTAGTAACACATGATCTTCCTTCCCTAAAACCAAACTGTCTTGATGTTATCACTTCATTTTCTTCTAAATTCTTTATCCATCTTTTTCTAATAATTTTCTCACAGATTTTACAAACAATACTAGTAAGTGACACAGGTCTATAATTAAGTGTATCCTCCCTATCTCCTCCCTTAAAGATTGGCACAATACTTGCTCTTTTCCAATCTTTAGGTAACTGTCCATTTTCAAGCAAGGTCTTGATGATGACATAAACTGGCCACACTAACTGGTTGGCACATTCCTTCAGGATCCATCCAGCCACACCATCTGGTCCCTTTTCTTTTCTCACATCCAAATCCTTCATCAGCTGTAGCACCTCATTCATGTCAACTGTAATTTTGTCCATTCCCGTCAGCCTGGGTTCCATTTCAGGCTCCCTAAATTCGTCTTCCAATATATAAACTGACTGCAGCTTGTTGTTCATTATTTCACACAAGTCTTCCTCTCTTTCTTATGTTTCATCTCCATCCCTCAGTCGTAGTATACTGTCCTTAACTTTCATTTTGCCATTTACAAACCTATGAAATAGTTTCAGCTCTTTTTTACAGTTAGATACAATATTTTTTCGTATTTCCTTTCCCCTTCTCTCCGTACCCTTACATATTCATTTCTTACCTGCTTGTACTCCTCCCATGCCCTTTCACTATACCTTCTTCTCACTTTATTCCATGCTTTTTTTCTTGCCTCTTGTGCCATCCTTCATCTGTTGTTAAACCATTCTTTCTTTCTTTCCATAGCTGCAGAAAATTTTGGGACATACTTAGTAACTCCTGTTTTATATACTTCTGTCAAAAACTCATATTTCTCATCAACATTTGTGATCATAGTCATTTTACTCCATTCTGCATTTTGGAAAAAGTTCCTCAGGGAAGCAAAGTCTGCCTTCCCATAATTGTATCTATTTTCTCTGTGTTTTTCATCTCTTTCTCTTTCCCTTACTCCTACTGCATCCATCTCAGTTACCAGATGATCACCTTTACCAAAGGGGCAGTGGTAGGTTATGTTCCTCACATCATTTGGGTCCTTTGTGAATACTAGGTCGAGCCTGGATGGTTCGTCGTCACCCCTAATTCTTGTGTTTTCTTTGATCAACTGGGTTAACATGTTTTCCATCACCATTTCCATTGATTTATTTCCCCATGATTCCTCATTGTTCCCAGCATCCATACTTTCCTGATCAACTACTCTACAGTTAAAATCTCCCATTAATATTATTCTATTTCTTTGTTCAGTTAACATTTTTAGCCTAATAATGGATTCTCTTATTAACTTCGTAATCTTCCTTCATCCATGACCTAGTTTTGGGGGGCATATAAAATACTATTACATCCATTTTTTTTCTCCATAACTGTCCTCTATTACAACTCCCAAAAGTTCAGCCATGGTATTTTCAATTTCTATGTGCTTTGCTCTTAGGTCATTACGGGTTAATATCACTATACCTCCCCCAAACTTACCTTCTCTGTCCTTCCCCCAAATGTTATAATTGTTCCATCCAAATAATTTTGTATCGACATCTCGGGGCAATTTAGTCTCTACCAAGCAAACAATCCAATTTCCCCTTTCTTAGACATTAACCCGTCTGCATACTGTACATGATACTCAGATTTGCTGAACTGTTTTTATCTTTACTCATTCTTCTCTTTTTCATATTCATATCCATCTCCTTTGTTTCCTTCACATCTAGTTCTTCACATACCACTTCCTTAATTTCATATCCATCACTCCCCAAAAAAAGTTTTACGTTCTTCCTCTGTCCTCCTGTCATTTTTTTTTCCTTTACTTTTTAAAACTACTCTTTCTTCTTCATTCAAATCTTTTCTTACTATACTTTTTACCATCCCTGCCTCTTTACTTCCAGGTCACCTTAAGCATATCATTTACTACACTTTCTGATGACATCTTAACTCTAATTGATCTTGCATCCCTTTCCTTATATGGCCCTATCCTCCTTACTTCCTTAATTTCTTTTTCCCACTTGTTTCCTTCAGGATCGATCTTACCCAATATTTTCCTCACCTGATTTGAGTCTCTCTCGAGTTTTACAGACCTAACTTTTTCTTCCTCCTCCCTGTTTCCAAATATTACGACATCTGTTCCTTTTCTATTGTTTTTCTCACTATTTCCTCTTTTTTCTTCAATACTTTCACTATATTCTTCTCCATTTTTTCTTGTTCATTTCCCTTTCTTCCTGAATAATTTCCCTTAAACTGACTACTTCTTTCTGTTCTTCTTCCACATGTGCCCACTTTACCATTTGCTCTTCTAACACACTACTTACCTTCTCTGTTTTGTTACTGCTCTCTTTTAGTTTTCTCCTTAATTCAATATTTTCTCATTTCAAATTCTTGATCTCCTGGTTACTGCTCTCTTTTAGTTTTCTCCTTAATTCAATATTTTCTCATTTCAAATTCTTGATCTCCTGGTTCACTGTCTCATTTGCTTGTATTAAACTCTGTATAGTATTCTCGGTATTTTCAGGCATGTTTCTTGATACTAGATCCTCCACTGTCTTTTCTAGTTTACTAATTCTCATAATCAACATTTTGACCAAATCCATAACATTTGTTTCACTGTCAAATCCTAGATATTCCAGCTCCCCAATGTTTACATTGACGGCCATGTTTAAGGTCGGTTGCAGTACTAAACTGAACAGCTGTTCCCAAAATTCCTACAAAACATTCATGTATACTTACTGACAATAGTTCTTTACATTTTTGGTAGACTATAATAACTTGCAATACAGTAAGACCTCACTATAACGGACTAATTGGGGCTCAAGCCAGTCCGAAATATGCGATTTTCCGATAAAAGTGACATCCGGACTTACCCCTGCTAATCCGCACTTTTTCCTATATATCAGACATTAGTCCAGATTGCATCAGTGGTTTTCACCACCATTGCAGTATTGTACTGTGTTATACCTTCACTACATTAATCAAATGGTATAATAATACTGTACTGTGAACTGAAAAACATGTCTTTTACTTGTTTTATTGTGGTGAACATAGCTGAAGTTGTCAGGCAGTCCGGACTGCTTTCTGGCTATATCGGACTTTTTCCGATTTATAGGAGTTTAGTCCGGTAGCTCCACGAGTCCGATAAAAGCGAATTCCGGTCTACTGAAGTCCATTATATCGAGGTTTTACTGTACTTCAAATTTTGAACAAGACTGAAGGAGACAGGACAATTCCTGAAAACTAATTAAGGTTCGTTGAGAGGTGGTTTGAGACACGTCTTCTCGCTGTGGCTGCTCGTCTGTGTGTGTGTGTGTGTGCATGTTTATATTTGTTGTTTGTGTGTGTGTGTATTTACCTAATTGTATTTACCTAATTGTGATATACAGGAAATGAGCTACGCTCGTGGGGTCCTGTCTCTGTTTCTCAGTAAGTCAAATTTTGCCTTAAACTCGTTTAAGTTTTTAGACTGGACGATCTCTTTGTCCAGGCTATTCCACAGGTCTATGCCTGTATAAGGAAAACTATATTTCTTGATGTCCTTCAAGCAGCTTGGCTTCTTTAGTTTCATTCTGTGTCACCTTGTTACCCTCTCATCCCACACAAACAAATTTTCTCTGTCAGTTTTATCTACTCCTATCATGGTCCTGAATACTGCAATCATGTCGCCCCTCTCTCTCCTTTCCTCTAAGAAAGGCAAATCCAGCCTTTCCAGCCTCTCTCTCTCTATGACAAATCTGCCAGACTGGGGACCATCTTGGTTGCTGTTCTTTGTATTCTCTCAATCTTGGTTATATCTTTCTTTTTGTGTGGGGACCACACTACTGCTGCATATTCTAACCTGGTGCGGATCATGGCTACTATAAATTTTTTCATCATCTCCTCATCCATGTAATGAAATGCCACTTTTAAATTGGTCAAGAGTTTATATGTCTCTCAAACTATCTTGTTAATGTGTTTTCAGGTGACAAACTATCCTGAACTAGCACTCCCAAATCTTTCTCTTCTCTCACTTTTCTAATTGGTTCATTACTCATCAAATTATTCAATTATGGCCTCTTGGTACTTTTACCCATTTCCAATATTTTACATTTTTTTGCGTTGAATTTCATTTCCCACATCCGGCTCCAGTCATGTATCCTATCCAGATCCTCCTGTAGCATTTTACAGTCCTCTTCAACCTCTACCTTTCTCAAGATCTTTGCATCATCAGCAAACAGACTTGCGTAACTGTTCACTCCATCTACCACATCATTTACGTAAATCAGGGACATTACTGGCGCCAACACCGAGCCCTGTGGGACACCACTTGTTACTTTCCTCCATGCAGATGTCCTGTCCTTTATTAATGTCCTCATTTGTCTGTCACTCAAAAAGTCTCTCATCCATTCCAGGAGGCTTTCCTTCAGTCCTCCGATATGCTCTAATTTCCACATTAGTCTCTTGTGGGGTACCTTGTCAAAGGTCTTCTGCAGATCTAAATACACACAATCCACCCAACCGTCTCTCTCCTGTAGCACATCAATCGCCCTTGAGTAAAAGCTCAGTAAGTTGGAAACACATGACCTCCCACTTCTGAGTCCAAACTGACTTTCAGACAGAATATTCATCCCCTTCAGATATTTTATCCATCTATCTTTCAGGATTCTCTCACACAGTTTTGCAACCATTCTGGTTAGGAACACTGGTCTATAATTCAGGGGTTCCTCCTTGTTTCCTCCCTTATTGATTGGTACCACATTTGCCCTCTTCCATTCTCGAGGCACTTTCCCCTCTTCCAGTGAACACACAGTTAAACTGTGAATCTTGTCTGCCAGTTGTTCTCTGCATTCCTTCAGTACCTAATTAGAGATTCCATCCGGTCCTGGGGCTTTCATTACATCTTGAGTTTCCAGTAATTTATACACTTCCCGCACTTCCACTTTTATATCTTTTATCACTACATTTCTAATCACTCCCCCCCCTTCCACAAACTCCCTTTCCTTAGTGAAAACCAATTGGAAACATTTATTCATTATTTCAGCTTGCAATACCACATCCTTGTAGACCTCTCCTTCTACTTTTAGTTTGGTGATTCATTCCTTTTGCTTCAATTTGCCATTAACAAATCTATAAAACAATTTGGGTGCATCCTTACATTTGTCAATTATACCTTTTTCAAAGTTCCTTTCTCCCTCTCTACGTATTCTTGTATATTCATTTCTAGTTCTTGTATATTTCTCCTTTGTTCTGTTATTACCTCTCTTTCTCCATTTGTTCCATGCCATGTCCCTCTCTTTATTTGCTGTCATACACTTTCTGTTAAACCACTCCTTTTTCCTCTTTTCTTTCCCCCTTACTCTTGGCACATATTTTTCCACTCCCAAATTATAGAGGTCTAAAAAGTTATCCCACTTCCTTCGTATCCCTTTTGTCTCTCTGAATTTTCTCCAATCCGCATTTTTGAAAAATTTTCTCAATTCTGCAAAGTTTGCTTTCCCAAAGCTGTATCTTCCTTGCCTATAAAGCTCATCTCTTGGCACCACATTCCCTTTTATCATCTGGAACTCAGTGACCACATGATCACTTTTTCCTATAGGACACAGATATTTCAAAGATTCAATTACATCAGGTTCTTTGGATAGTAGCATAATCTTGTTGGTGTGTCATCACCTCGGAATCGTGTCTCTTCTTTCACCCACTGCGTCATTACATTATTCATTGCTATATTTAACAATTTAGTACCCCACGAATCTTCGCTGCCTCCTGAGTCCCATTCCTCCCAGTTCACCTCTTTACAATTAAAGTCACCCATTAGGATTATATTATTGCTTTTCTCAATCACTTTCTGTAGATAACTAACCATGTCTGACAACATCTGGTATTCATCGTCATTCCATCGTCTTAGGGGGGAACATATATCACTGCCATATCTCTCTTACCATTCTCCCCGGTTTCTAATTTCATATTTATCGTTTCGGCCCTGCTCTCTGCCATTTCCACAGTATCTACATTTATGTCGTCCTTCACTGCTATCATCACTCCTCCTCCTGTTTTTTCTTTTCTGTCTCTTCTCCATAATTTGTATTTCCCATCTCCCATATGAATATCAATATCTTCTTTCAATTTAGTCTCTACAAAGCACATAACATCAGATTCGTGTACCTTCAAAAAATCATTGATTTCTAACCTTGCCGATATTAGTCCATCAATGTTTGTGTACACCACTTTCAAACTTTTTTCATCGTTTTTTATACTCTCTTCTCTCCTTCCCTCCGTCGGTACCACTTTCTGAATTTCTGATCCATAACTCTCCAACTCCGTTCACTGTTCATTTTTTATCTTTGCTTTCTTTACTAACTCCTTTAATTTAGCTCTTTCTTCTTCGTTTGCATCCCTTCTTATCCAGACATTTTTAAACCCCTCTTTATCTGACAATTTCCATGTTCTATTTATGATTCCATTCACCATTACCTGGGACTGAAACTTTACTTTCAATGGCCTTGCCCCACCTTCCTCGTACTTTCCTAACCTAAACACTTCTTCAGTCTCTTCCTGGGCTTGATTGTTACCCTCCACAACCACTGATATTATTTCTTTAACCTTGCTCAGTGCTTCTCTCTCTCTCGGATCTTACTGTCATACGTTTTCCTTTTATTCCTGAGATTATCACACATTTTTTCTTGTCTGCTACATCCCTGACCAAAGATTCTCTACTTCTTAGTACCCTAACCACCTCCTTCTCCACTTTTTCTTTGCTTTGTTGTTCTATGATCTCCTTCAAATTTACATTTCCTTCCTCCTGTATTTTCTTCCACCCCTTATGTTGCTCCTTGATTTCCTTAATATGCTCTTCATGCATCTTCTATTTTGATTTGTACTCATCTAGTTTACTTTTCATTCTGTCCCTTTCTTCTTCCAACCTCTTCCTCTCCCACTTGAGCTGTTTTATTTCATTTGATGCACATTCTTTACTCACTTTCAATTCTGTGACTTCTTTTTCTTGTTCATCACTACGTGTGCAAACTTTTTCCAGTTTATTCTGTAGGACTTTAATCTCTCTCTCTCTTGCTCTAAGGTCCGGTCCATTCCTGCGGCTGTCTAATTACTTCCCATACCATTTTTAACTCCTGGACATTCCTCTCCACTGTTTTCTCTACTCTTGCTATTCTTGTTTGGTTCAGCTTATCTATCTGTCTGTCTATCTATTGCCAGACGCCTCAATCCTGCACGGGGTGGCCACAAACAAATCACCTCCATGTCACTCTGTCCCCTGCCATTTCACTAACACGCTCCCAACTCACACCCCCCTCTCTCATATACCTCTCCACTCCATCACTCCATCTCATCCTCGGCCTCCTCCTCCCTCTCGCCCTCTCCACCTCACTCACATACACTCTCCTCATCAGTCTTTCACTCTCCATCTTCTCCACATGCCCAAACCACCTTAACGTGTTTCTCCTAATGCTTCCCATCACGTCCTCAACCACACCACAATGCTCCTTCACTTCCTCATTTGTTAGTCTGTCTCTCCATGTGACTCCACATGCTCCTCTCAAATAACTCATTTCCACTGCTCTCACTCTTGACTTCTGTCCTTCCAACAGGGTCCAAGCTTCACTTCCATATGTCAGAGTTGGTATCACAATACTGTCATGTAACAACTTTTTCACTTCCATGCTCACCTCCCTGTTTCTTATCACTGCTTTCAACGAACCAGCAACCTTCCTTCCCTGCTG
>JAGKTI010040236.1:0-10437 GCA_018397915.1 Birgus latro
CTAGAATGAAACATAAAGATCTAAACTCATAAATACTGGAAGGCAAAAAGATTATATGAGTTTATATATCACACTTACAAGAAGGATATTTCACATAACAGCTCTCAATGCTCTTCACTAGTTTCCTATTTACGCTAAGTACACTGCAATATCCCTCAGAGTCATCTCCTCAAAGTCTTGATCCTAGTTATGCCAGTCTGGTCCCTTTGTACTATCCTTCTACGTATCCAATTCAAATGCCTGTAGATTGCTTGACGCTCTGGGGAGCCTGTAGTTAACTTGATCCTGGGTTGATGTATCTGCAGTATATATTATATTACATAACACATATAACATTAGAAACGTCAGCATACATTACCACTGAAAATAAATGCAAAGCTGCTCTTTTGATGTTATGCAAATTGGACATATTTCCTAAACTTCCTTTGCTATACTTTTTTAATATGTTGTTTTGGAGGGTTTCAAGAGACATTTGCAAATGAAATAATTTCTGTTGCAGTTTTGTCCAGGTCAAGCTATTAATTTTAATTGATTGACTAAGGATTGGGATCAGTTTTTGTTGTTGTTATTTTTACACAAAGCCTTTCATATTTAGAGCAAAAAATGCGTACCAACTGAAAGCAGTTCTCACTCTACAACCTCATCTTTATTCTATTTTTACAAGAAATTAATAGTTTGAGAGTTATTAAAGGAACTTTAAGCGCGAAAGGTATTTTCTTCAGTATTAACAAATTTGTGTTTTCCACCTTCACGTTCATATACGCAAAAATCTTGATATTTAGAGCAAAACATGATAGAGATGAGGTTGTGCAGAATTTAATTTTCGTTTTTTTTTATGTCCCTATACCTTTTACCTGTAAGACGCACCGTTTTGGAGAAAAAATGGAAAATATGGGAAAAGGTACCCTCTGAAGGGGGGTTTCCCCCCCCCAAAAGGGTCTTCCCCAACTTCTTTTGTTCTACTTTTTTATAGGTCTTCAGGAATAATTTGCAAAATAAATAATTTCTGTTGAAATTTTGTCTAGGTTAAGTACTTTACTTTCGTAGATTGACTGGACTGTATGTTCACACCGTAGAACTGCCATTATTGCTCATGGACTGAAATGATATAAAACTGACACTGCTGTCTTGTCTGAGACTCGCCTCTCAGGAAAGGGCAACCTTATAGAAATAGGAGAAAGGTATACCTATTACTGGAGGGAATACCCAGACAATGTAAGAAGAAACCGTCGTATTGGCTTTGCAGTCCGAACCAACCTTATACAGACTATCCAAGAAACACCCGTGGATATATCAGAGAGGCTGTCTTGGCGCATACCACTCTCTAAAGGCCAATATGCAACACTCATCAGTGCCTATGCCCCAACGCTTGATCCTGAGGACACCATCAAAGATTCGTTTTATGACTGTTTGGATGCCACTATTCGTTCAGTACCACCTATGACAAACTAATCCTGCTTGGAGATTTTAATGCCAGAGTAGGAAAAGATATCATCTCTGGCAAGGCGTTATAGGCTCCCATGATGCTGGTAACATGAATAACAATGGCCTTAGACTACTTTCCTTTTGCTCAAAACATAGTCTGGTCATCATCAACACTATCTTTCAAGTTAAGAATAAACACAAGACCACATGGATGCACCCACAGTCTAGACACTGGCCCCTAATTGACTGTCATTATAAGGCAGTGAGATCGAAGAGAAGTTCTTTTAACCCGAACTATGAGAGGTGCCGAGTGCTCAACAGACCATAACCTAATAGTCGTCAAACTTCAATTAGTCATACACCCACAAATTGTGCCGCAGACATCCATCAGGAAACTAACCTGTAGTAGGTTGAAGGATGTGGCAACTTGTAACACCTCCCACAGCACTATTACAGACATACTCTTTCAGTGTCTACCACATGATCCAAACAACAGTGCAACAAACCTAGATGCAAAATGGCTCCAAAACACTGCAGAAGAAACACTAGGCTTCTTCACTTGCTGCCACAAAAACTAGTTTGATGAAAATGCTGAGGGCATACATGACCTTCTTGAAATGAAGAATAGAGCACAAAACTACAGTACTGATTGGCTCATCGCAGCTCCTTAACCCTAGAAACTGAATTCCAAAATCTCAGAAGTGAAACCCAGAGAAAACTGAGTGACATGGAAAACAAATGGTGGACTGAGCAAGCAAAAAAGCTGCAAAGACTGGGTGATATTAACGACCAACATGGGTTCTACAAGTCCATTAAAACCATCTATGGGCCAATGAAACACAACATAAACCCCAATCGATCAGCCGAAGGAGGGCTCCTGAAAGACAAGCAAGCGATAACAAAAAGATGGACGCAACACTTCAACACCTCACTGAACTGAAGAAGCATGGTGGAGCACAATATCCTTGATAACATCCCCCAGACCCCTCAAGCGGCAGATCTCGATGTTCCAAATACACTTGCAGAAACTGTTCGGGCCATCCGATCTCTAAAAAATAACAAAAGCTCTGGCCTTGATGGCATACCATCTGAGCTGGTCAAAGAGGGTGGCCAGTTACTTCACCAGCACTTCCATAATCTCATACTAACTATATGGCATTAAGAGAAAATTCCATCTGAATGGCTTACTTTTGATATTGTAACCACCTACAAGAAGGAAGGAAACTGCTCAAATTGTGACAACAGCAGAGGTATCTCCTTCCTTGTCAATGCTAGTAAAGTATTAGGCATGATAATGTTATCCAGACTGACATAGCATTTGACTAAGTCAACACTTCCTGAAGCACAATGTGGATTTCGGAAGGAACGAAGTACCTGTGAGTGTAAAGCAAGGATGTGTCCTGGCTCCTGTCATTTTCAACATCTGCCTCACTGCAGTCATCCTTTTAAGTCACGAACAAATGAACCCTGATGATGGCGTAAAAATCCAGTTCCGTCTAGACAGCAACTTATTTAATCTCAGGCGTCTTCAAGCACAATCAAAGACTGAAATAGCTTATTTCCTATTACTGCAATATGCTGATGACTGTGCTGTCCTTGCACAAACCCTAAAAGCTCTACAACAGTCTTTTACCATCATCTCCAACATTTATTGTGCAATGGATTTATTGTGCAATGGGGCTCCGAATAAATGTCAGTAAAAAAGAAATAATATCTCAGAGAAACAACGTAGTAAATCCTCTTGCATTCCAGATAAATGACGTTAATGTGAAACAGGTAGAGAATTTTACCGACCATGGAAGTATGTTCACTGATAAATATAACACTGTTGCAGAAGTCCTTGCACAAATCAACCGCGCCCCCGCCTCTTGTGGGTGTCTCAGATCCAGTGTCTTTGAAAACACCAACTTGAGAATTGAGACGAAGGTATCAGTATATACAGCTGTATTTTTTTTTTTTTATGCAAGGAAGAAGGAACCAAAGGCCACAGGCCTGCATACTGTTCCTTCCAAGAAAAAGCAAAAACAATACAAAAGAGAGCCAAATTCAAGATCCATTCATTTCGAGATGCCTGGACACACTGCGTTTGAAAGACAGGAGATCATAGGATGTAGGAAATACAGACAGAGGAAGACAGTTCCAGAGCTGACCAGTTCCATAAATGAAGGACTAGGAGTAACGGTTAACTCTTGCATTAGAGAGTTGGACAGAAAAGGGATGAGAGGTTGTTGCTAGACGGGTACTACGTACCCGTTGTAGAGGTGGAGGGATGCAACCAGACAGTTCAGAGGAACAGTGACCGTTGAAGTAGCGATAGAAGAGAGATAAAGATGCAACAGTGCGGCGAAGAGACAAAGGTTGAAGGACATCAGTAAGAGGAGGAGAATTAATGAGACGAAAAGCCTTTGACTCCACCCTATTGAGAAGAGCTGCATGTGGGAAGCCTCTCCACACATGAAAGTTGAACTCCATACACGGGCGAATAAAATCCGTGTTCAAGGTCAACAACTGTGCAGGGATAAAGAAAGTTCGGAATCGGCTTAGCACACCTAATCTCTTGGAAGCAGATTTCACAAGAGATGTAATATATTCTTTCCAAGACAAATCCCGAGAGAATGAAACCCCAAGCATGTTCATGGATGATGCAGGACAGAACTGGACATTATTAAACATTAGTGGGTAATCCTGAGGAAGATTTTGTCGGGTTGATAAGTTTTTTTGATGCATTAAAAATAAGATTATTTTTACCTCAATCAGAGATACGAGCCAAGTCAGACATTAGGTGTGCCATAGCCTCATCCCTTTTTTGTTGAAGTAACTGCTGAGATGGACGTTGCGGAAACCGAATGGAAAGGTGAAGGGTGGAATCATCAGCATATGAGTGGATAGGGTTAGATGTACAGCTTAGAAGGTCATTGATGAATAAAAGGAAGAGAGTTGGTGATAGGACAGAGCCCTGAGGAACACCATTGTTGATAGGTCTAGGAGAGGAACGATGGCCGGCTACAACAGCGGCTATAGAACGACCAGAAAGGAAGATAGAGATGAAGGCACAGATAGAAGGATAGAAACAGTAGGAGGGCAGTTTGGAAATTAAAGATTTATGCCAGACTCGATAGAAAGCCTCTGAGATGTCAAGTGCAATGGCAAAGCTTTCGCCAAAGCCCCGATAGGAGGATGACCAGGAGTCTGAAAGGTAGGTGAGAAGATCGCCAGTGGAGCGTTCCTGACAGAACCCATACTGACGATTAGAAAGAAGGTTGTGACAGGAAAGATGCTTTAAAATTTTTATGTTAAGAATTGACTCGAAAACTTTTGATACACAAGATGTTAAAGCAACTGGACGATAGTTAGAGGGTTGGGAATGGTCACCCTTCTTTGGGACTGGTTGAATGAGAGCAAACTTCCAGCAAGAAGGAAAGGTACAAGTTGATAGACAAAGGCGACCTCTCCATCCTATTATGCGGTGCTGAATCCTGGACAACTCACCAGCATCACATCTAATAGCGTGAGTCTTTTCACATCCGATGCTTACAGTGCATCGTAGGGCTCACATGGGAGGATAAAGTCCCTCACTCACAAGTTCTTCACCGGGGAACGTCAAGCAGCATAGAAACCATGCTGGCCATAAGACTGCTCAGATGGGTCGGACATATGTTCTGTATGCCTGAGCACCGCCTTCCACGCCAGGTTCTGTATGCCAACTCCCTGAAGCACGTTGCAGCACGTTGCAACCAAGGGGGACAGAAGAAAAAATATAAAGATAATGTAAGGACAACCCAGAAGAAATTCAACATCATACCAAAAGATCTTGAAACCAATGCCTCTGATAAAAAAAATAAAAAAAAAACACTGTCGAGCTCTCTGCAGCGGAGGAACCATTCATCTTGAAGAAGCTCGGAACCTGGCTTGCAGTCCCAAGGGACCCAGGTTCGAATCCTCGCTGGGGCAGGGAACAGTTTAAGGATTTGAATTTCATTAAAAATCAGGCTTTACTGATCTACCAGAAGACCCGCCGACATGTCGTAAAAATTACTCCGCTAATACCAGTACACCAGTCCTGTATGAGACAGCCCTAGCATGTATTCAATATGGACGGTGGGTGTTAGCGCCGAAGTGGTGACATGTAGAGGTGTATGGTATGTAGGAGGACGGCTGGGCCTTGATAGCAGGCTGTAGAGCCTATGCCCAGAGTCGGACACATTAAAAAAAATAAAAAAAACCCGGACTTGATATGCCAACTGTGCAGATCCAGAATTGTCTTGCACAGTCACACACGTTGGCACCAAAGACTGAGAAGCACACCAACACACTGAGTCTAGTATCTGTCGTCTCTTGCAGTAGGACAGCTTTTAGTAAGTGTGTGTGTGTGTGTGTGTGTGTGTGTGTGTGTGTGTGTGTGTGTGTCTTTCTGTCTGTCTGTCTGCCTGTGAGTGAATAAACAAAGAACTCCAGCAGTTTTTATCCCATTTTAACATTGGTGCAAGACAAGGGGTTGAAGTATTGTTTCTGAGAACAGTGGGCCTCAGGTCAAGGTCATAGAGTAAGGTCAGCTTAAACAGCATTGCTCCTATTTAGTCAAACTTAGTGGAAGGGTTTGGTACTTCCTAACCGAGGGCGGGTAAGCTGGGATGAGCAAGAGCGGGGCAGAATGGAGCATTTGAACATCTGCACCAGGAGCAAGTCAGCTCTGCGGTTGGTGGGAGCAAGGTCTAGTGAGATATGCTACAAGGTCTGATCATTTTTGACTAAAAATGGGACTACTCACACAAGACATCACGCTGTACCAGAGCCTGCCACTCAAGTAGGGTTAATGGGTCAGCTGAACTTCAGACTCCAGCTGGGTCAAGTTTCTCAGTTCCTCCTGACTTTTCACTCCAAGCTAGGATAATGGTGTGCTGTGCAGTTTCAGGGTGCACATCCACGTGACATAAAAATAATGAAAATGGAAATATGCATTTATATCTGTTCCTGAAGGATGAAGAATTGAAATAAAGGTGGATTTATGTTTGTGGTCATAAAGTAATGTCAGCTGTTTACGTGACTGCAGTCTACATTTTGAGCCGCTGCTTACAAGAGACACCTTCAGTATGAACTCAAATCTACCAGTTCCTGCCAATCTAAAGAAACCTGAGGATACTGCAGTCCCAACAATCAACTTACCAAGGCTGAAAGGTAAATGATGTCATATCGGTGATAGTTTGTAAAATACAATTTAGAAAAAAAGAAAAAAATAGAATTCCAATGACATATAGCATATTCCCTAAATTTTGATGAATGGTACCGAGAAGGGTACTGCGTGGCGTCACAAAGATGCTCGGGGAGGGAAAACGATCAGACCTGTTCCCGTTAGACCCTGGGCAGAGTTGCAGTGATAACGTAATCACGCCACCCTTGGCAGCTGCAAGCACTTAAAAAATTAAAAAAAATAAAAATAAAACAAAAAATGGAATTCCTCCGAAAGTCACAGCTGCTGGAAAACAGTATGCTGCAGATGAAATTGCTTCTTAAAATAGAGACACATAGCCCTAACCAGAAATTAGAGAAAAAGAAAAGTGTTTATTAATTGTCGCCTATCTAGAGACAAAATGCGTTGAGTGTGCATTTGGAATCTGGCTAAAATTCATAATAATAAATGAAATCATAGAGACATTTGTTGATAATGCAATGCAGATTTTTTCGTCCTCGACAATCTCCATCAACATACCCATATCCCGTACCAAGCCCTCATCCTCCCATCTTCCCCAGACATCACCTTTTGCTCACCAAACCTCGCCACCACAACATCCTGGGGAGCAGTCAAACAACATTCTGAAACATAAACAGTACACCCATCACAAACGTCAACACCGCTGTGCACACTTTCAAAACATTTATTCAAAATGCAGACAAAAGAAATGTCTATAGGCAACAGAAAGAGACACAACCCCAACTTCACAACAGAAATTCAAAGCCTCATCAGTCAACACGACACACTACAACACTCCCCAACACGCCCTACATAAAACATCGTACAACAAATACAAGAACTCAACACTCAAATAAAAAATAAAATATCAGAACACCAAACATTACATTGGAATAATTATCTCCAAACACTTGAACACAAAACAAACACCAGGAAACAATACAAAACACTAAACAGCATCACAATCTCCAACAGCAACACTACACAATCACACGCTGCCATTGCAACAACAGACATCATACCCTCAAACAAATAACAGGCAAACACTCTCATCAATCACTTCTCACACGTCAGCCATCTAAACCCCCATGGCGACGATAGACATGTCTTCTGACACAAGAGGCAGTTCCCCACAGACCCAGACTTCGCACCTTTCACTGACAACCAGACGAAACATATTATTAGCAACCTTAAGCACTCATCTGGCTGTGGCCCAAACAACATAATCAACATACACCTTAAACACCTTGGACCACAAGGCATATAAGCAATCACCAATATATCAAACTACAGCTACGCACAGAACATAATACCCAACATCTGGAAGCATGGCATTATAATCACTATCCCTAAACCCAAAAAAGACCCCACGTTACCTTCCCCACACCGCCCCATCACACTCCTCTGCACCCTCTCCAAAGTCACTGAAGGACTGTTATTACAATTAGTTACACCTCATATCCCCGTAGCCCCATCACAACATGGTTTTAGGCTGCTGCATTTCACAAACACTCTTCTTACAGACTTTACGCAGAGAGTTTTTGATGGCATCAATTCAGTTACATCACACAGAATACTCCTAGCCACACTAGACATTAGTAAAGCTTTTGATGTCATGCCCCACCACAACCTGACAACAAAATATTCGACACAAACATGCACAATAACACAAAAAGATGGCTGGCAAACTATTTTGCAGGCAGATGTGCAAATGTAACATTTGCCAGTCAGTCATCAAACATCAGAACCTTCACAAACGGCATCCCCCAATGATCTGTTTTGTCCTCTACTCTCTTTAACCTATTCGTGCACGGCATACCCACACCCCACACACCACAAATACGCATAGCTTCCTATGCGCACGACATAACAATTACTTGTACACACCAAAACGCAAACACAGCCACACACATCCTGCACCCTTACCTCAACGCAGTACACGAATGGTTCACCACGGACTCAAAATAGCACCAGACAAATCTACAGTTACCCTCCTCATAAACTGGACAGTAGAACATAGTCACATTCCACACCTCACCATAAACAACACTCCCCTACCACACACACACACACACATTCTATCCATTTCTCCTTTCTCTGAAATCTCCATTCTAGGAGATTTCAATGTTCACCACCACCTTTGGCTCTCCTCTCCTTTAACTGATTCACCTGGTGAACAAGCCTACATCTTTTCTATCCTTAATGACCTAGAGCAGCTTGTACAGCACCCTACGCGTATCCCTGACCGCCTTGGAGAGAGTTCCAACATACTTGACCTTTTCCTAACAACTAATCCTTCTGCTTACACTGTTCATCTTTTCTCTCCGTTGGGCTCCTCCGATCACAATCTTATTACCTTAACATGTCCAATCGCTCCAGTACGGCCTGTGGACCCTCCAAAGAAACGCCACCTGTGGCACTTTGGAGCTGCAGATTGGGAGGCCCTCAGGCAGTACTTCTTTGATTTTCCATGGAATGATTATTGCTTCCATGGCCGGGAGCCATCTGAGTGTGCCTTGCGCGTTACGGAGGTTATTCTCTCAGGCATGGAAGCATACATTCCTTTCTCATATCCTCTGACTAATGCAAGAAAGCCTTGGTTTAATCACGCTTGTTCTAATGCTGTCCGCAACAAGGAGAGGGCCTATAAGAGGTACCGGAGCCAACCCACCCCTGAATCACACCTTTTATATATTTCTGCCCGGAATCGTGCTAAGTCTGTTCTTCGCTCTGCTAAAAACAATTTTATCCGTGCTAAATGTTCCCAAATCTCCAACTCGAACTCTTCTCGCTCCTTCTGGCACCTTGCCAAAAACCTTTCTAACAACTTTACCTCATCATCCTTCCCTCCTCTTTTCTACTCTGATGGCTCTGTAGCTATTTCTTCTACTGATAAAGCAGATCTCTTTGCTCAGACTTTCTCCTCCAATTCCACCTTAGACGATTCCGGTGCTATTCCTCCATCACTTCCCCCCTCTTACTTCCTATTGTCTGACATTAAAATTTCTTCAGCTGATGTGTTCTCTGCCATTACTGGCCTCAATACTAAAAAGGCATACGGTCCTGATGGAGTCCCTCCTGTTGTCCTCAAAAACTGTGCTTCTGTGCTTACACCCTGCCTAGGTAAACTCTTTCGCCTTTGTCTCTCAACTTGTACCTTTCCTTCTTGCTGGAAGTTTGCTCTCATTCAGCCAGTCCCAAAGAAGGGTGACCATTCCCAACCCTCTAACTATCGTCCAATTGCTTTAACATCCTGCGTATCAAAAGTTTTCGAGTCAATTCTTAACAGAAAAATTTTAAAGCACCTTTCCTGTCACAGCCTTCTTTCTGATCGTCAGTATGGGTTCCGTCAGGGACGCTCCACTGGCGATCTTCTCACCTGCCTTTCAGACTCTTGGTCATCCTCCTTTCGGGACTTTGGCGAAAGCTTTGTTATTGCACTTGACATCTCAAAAGCTTTCGATCGAGTCTGGCATAAATCTTTAATTTCCAAACTGCCCTCCTACGGTTTCTATCCTTCTATCAGTGCCTTCATCTCTAGCTTCCTTTCTGGTCGTTCTATAGCTGCTGTTGTAGACGGCCATCGTTCCTCTCCTAGACCTATCAACAGTGGTGTTCCTCAGGGTTCTGTCCTATCACCTACTCTCTTCCTTTTATTCATCAATGACCTTCTAAGCTGTACATCTAACCCTATCCACTCATATGATGATGATTCCACCCTTCACCTTTCCATTCGGTTCCCGCAACGTCCATCTCAGCAGTTGCTTCAACAAAAGAGGGATGAGGCTATGGCACACCTAATGTCTGATTTGCCTCGTATCTCT
>JAGKTI010040238.1:0-10437 GCA_018397915.1 Birgus latro
TCCCAACCACTCATTCTATGCTTTCTTCTTTTGCACCACTGCTTGTCTCACCTCTTTATTGAGATATGCTGTTCTTTGCTTCCCCTTTAGTCTTCTCTTTACCCCACACCGTGTCACATGCTGCACAGATTTCTTCGTGTTAAATACCTTGCACACACCTTCCACTGGCCTGAAATGCTCCAAATCATATTTACCCAATTGCTTCTCTACTTCTCTCTTCTTGCTCTTTATATGGACTGCTTCCTCCTACACTTCTCTTCGTCCATTTATCCATCACATTTGGACCTTAACTTTCACCACCACCAAGTGGTGGTCAGAAAGTCCACTCCCCAAGCCTCCATATGCTCTCACATCCAGGACATCTCCCTCATCCACACACACACACACACACACACACATACAATCAATCACTGCCTTTCATTCATTCAGTTCATCACCCACCATGTTTACCTGTGGATCATTTTGTGCCTAAAGAGGGTATTGGCTATCACCACCCCCTTCCCTGTACAAATATCCATTAGAGCACTGCCATTCTCATCCTCTTCTGCAGCAGACACACCCCACCCACCAACTCCGCCTTCACATTCCCCACTTTCCATTTGTATCTCCAATAAAAAACACACCCACTCCTATTAAACATTTCCATGCATGCTTCCACATTTGCCCATAGCTCTTCTTTCACTCTGCTCACACTTTCCTGTTGGCACATGTACACACACACATAGTTGCCCATTATTGTATTCCTACTTTAAATCTTATCCACACACAGTCCTTGAATCAACTGATCCATACTCTTATTCTCCTTCCATCTTTTGCACACAACAATACATACATAGTCTTATGCACACAATCCTTGACCCAACTGATCCATTCTCTCTTATATTCCCTGCCCTCTCATTCTCACCTACTTCTACATATATACCCAATCCATATTCACACTGTCTTACATCTCCATTTGGTCACTCAGTCAATCCACATTTGTCCACTTCACATCTACAAGGACCTGGACAATCTCTCTTGCATCTCATCGTTCACATCCCTCACATTCAGTGTTGAAATGCATACCATGTCCTTTTGCCCAGTCCTTGGTCATCGCCTGTTGGCCAGTCCTGGTCCAAGGTCTTTTCAGGTAGTTTTCTGGGAAGGGCACTAACTCTCCGCCAACCCACTTGTTGACATGTAGGGAACACGTACCTGTTGGTTATAAAGTTACTGTTAGTGTGTGTGCGCATGCACACATCTGCTAAGTCACGAGTGATGACGTCATTGGAAGGTTCCTGTGGTATGCAGCCGGGAGCCTTGGCAGTTCACGTCGTAAAGCCGGCCGGGTGAGTGTGGTTTGTCTAGTTCCAACCTTGGTAGCAGAGCATAGTTCGAGAATGGTGTCGTGTTTGACCAAGTGGCCTCCAAAACTGGAAAATGATTCCACATATGAGAGCTGGAAAAAAGACATTGGCATTTGGTGCGAACAAACGGACCTAGCAGCAGAAAAACAAGCTTTAGCTATTCACCTGTCATTGTCTGGGAGAGCGAGGGTGGCGTCCTCGCAGATTGAAACAGATGTTTTAAAGCAGAAGGATGGTGTTCAGACCCTACTGAAAAAATTAGACGGTTTATTTCTTGTGGACAAAGGACGTCAACAGTTTGCAGCGTTTTATGAGCTATATAACTTCAGAAGAGCCAGTGATATGAACATTCAGGAGTTCGTGACAGAATTTGAGCATGTTTACTTCAAATTTACCAAGCAGGACATGGAACTGCCAAATTCTGTGATGGCTTTTATGCTCTTAGCTGCATGCAAACTTTCAGACAGTGAACGACAACTAGTGATGTCCGCGATAACTGTGACATACGAAAATATGAAATCTGCCCTGAATCGTATTTTTGCTGGTGAAATTGGCAGGCAGAATGAGGCATCCGTGTCCACCCGGGAGGTGAAAGACGAACCAGTATTTTGGAGTGACGAAGTTGAGGGTGATGAAACGCTTTATGCTAGAGGTACTCGACGAGGACGGAGAATATTGCGGGGTGGTGCAATACGTGATCGACATCGTGGTAGTGGCCGATGTTCAACCGTATCTGCTAGAATTCCCCAACGCTCATCCACTGGCAGGAGACAGAACCCACTTGGGTCTGATGGAAAGGTATCGAGGTGTTTCGTATGTGATTTTAGATTTCATTGGGCACGTGACTGTCCGGATGCATACGAAAACGACGGCAGTCGAGAAGAGAATTCTGAAACAGTGCATCTGTCGTTATTTATGGGCTATGCGGATGATGCCGCCAGTAGAGGTAAGTCA
This sequence comes from Birgus latro, assembly GCA_018397915.1. NCBI lineage: Eukaryota > Metazoa > Arthropoda > Malacostraca > Decapoda > Coenobitidae > Birgus > Birgus latro. The sequence goes on from JAGKTI010040238.1 coordinate 2,301, forward strand.
CAGACTCTAGTAGAAGAATCTAAGGGATGTGCTCATCTAGACACAGGGTGTTCTACAACTGTATGTGGAGTTGAATGGATCAATTGCTATCTACGTGAGCTCATTGATTACGAACGTGATGCTGTATGAGAAGAAGTGTCATCCTCAATGTTTACTTTTGCTGATGGTGTCACAGTTTCTTCCCTCAAACATGTTACTCTGCCCTGCTACATTGGAAACATGTGTGCTACCATCGTGACTGATGTTGTGGACTGCAATATTCCCTTGCTGTTGAGTAGACGTTCCATGAAAAAAGCAAAAATGTTGATTAACCTTGGAACTGACCAGGTCAAAATTTGTGGAACTATCATTGATTTAAAGTCCTCATCTTCAGGCCATTACTTAGTTCCAATTTCCTTATGACTAGATCATGAATTTTGTGAAACAATCATGTTGGCAACTCGTGGGGGTGATGTAGAAAAAACCACTTTGAAGCTTCACAGGCAGTTTGGACACCCAACATCGGCAAAACTAATTAAACTGATCACAGATGCGGGAATTAAAAGTTCAAAACTGGAACAGTCTGTTGCAGATTTAAGAAAGCCAAGCCCCGACCCGTAGTCAGTTTGTCCATGGCATCTAAGTTTAACAAAGCCATAGCCATGGATTTAAAAGCTTGGGGAAGGCATTATTTCTTAGTCCTTGTTGATTTGGCAACCAGGTATTGTAATGCAATAGTAAGCGCAGATAAGTGTGCGCCCACCATTATCAAAGGAATATTTCGGAGCTGGATTGTTGTGTTTGGCACACCTAGAAAAATTCTTACAGACAATGGCTGTGAATTCAATAATGCGGAAATGTGAGCATTGGGAGAGGCCTTCAATATCAAGATCATGACAACGTCTGCAGAGAGTCCTTGGAGCAACGGAGTCTGTGAGCGTCAAAATGCAGTCACTTGTGACATTGTTAGGAAGATAATGGCTGATAGCCAGTGTGAATTGGATGTGGCCTTGGCATGGGCAGTATCGGCAAGAAATGCTCTCACCAACTACTCAGGCTTTTCTCCTAACCAACTTGTTTTTGGTCAAAACCCTGGCCTACCTAATGTGTACGCAAATGATCCTCCAGTCTTGGAACCTTCATCACCATCGAAAATTGTGAGAGACAACTTGAACGCTCTTCATTTAGCTAGACAAGAGTTTATAAAGACCGAATCAGATGAACGCTTGGCTAGGGTTCTGCGGCACAACGTACGTTCGAGTGACCTAAGCGACATCCGGAATGGAGATGAAGTCTTCTACAAAAGAGATGACAGTCATGAGTGGCATGGTCCCGGAATTGTAATAGGCGGAGATGGGAAACAAATTCTGGTAAAGGAATGTATGTGCTGTTGTTGTGGCCCAAACTCCTTTGGATGTGGACCTGGTGGACTGCAGGTTAAAATTGCTCTTCTGCATTCTGCCAGGGATAGGGAGGGAGTTCATGGATGTTCTGCAGTTCACTGTTCCTTTGGGGGATAAGAAGGAAGCTCAGAGATGTTCTTTGGGAGTTCATCATTCATTCAGGGGATATGGATGGGATAAAAGACATTCTCCTGCAGTCCACCAGTCTTTGGAAGGATAGGGAAGGAGTTGAGGGATGGTCTACAGTCCACCATCCTCTTAAGGGATAAGAAGCTAAGGGATGTGTATAATGCATACATCAGTGCCACCATGTTTAGCTGTCCCTTTCAAGCAGGTGTGTTTATGATTAACTGAATAAAGGTGGTTATTGTAAACTAGAGGTAACTCAAAATACCACTTTTACCATACAAGTGATATACTGTAAATTGGAGAAATCTGGCAAATTGGCTCATAGATAGAAGAGGAACGGCACTGAAACGTATTTGGTTTGTCTGTAGCAAAGTACTCTGGGCCACTCACACATCTTGAATACTAAGCCATAGCTGCATGAAAATTGATAAGCCTTAGTTATTTGGTATGAATTAGTCTCCTTGGTTACTAGTTAAGTTACCCCTACACCTGGCCATTAATGAGCTGAAAGTGGCTGAGGATCTTTTATCAGTGTAGGCAAAATGCAACACACTCAGTTTCTTTCTGTAATTTACTGTGGTTAGGTATCATATGCCTTATCCAGTCCTATAAGTAAGTGACCCCCTGATCTCAACTGTACAGAAAAGGAACCCTGGGTCAGATCCCCAAAAGCAGTGACAAGAAGTAGAAATTGGGCATGATATTGCAAAGTTTGTTACATGATAGTACAGTATTGTGATTCCTACTCTAAATGAAGCTTGGGAAGGACAAAAGCCAAGGGTGAGAGCAGTGCAAATGCAGTACTGTATGTGACAGGAGCTTGTGGTGTTACGTGGCAAGACAATCACACACGAGTACTGAAGGAGCACTGGTGTTGGTATGGATGTGCTAGAAAATATTAGAAATACTCTAAGACAGTTTAGCCATGAGGAGAGTATAAAGCATGGCAGTTTGACTTTGAGAGTCTGAGGAGGAGGGAGAGGGGGAGAGTGAGGGTAAGATGGAGGGATGGCGAGTAGTAGCGTAGCTACAGCAGTGGGGTGGCCAAGGTCACCCTGGCCACACCTGAAATATATCTGGTCACCTCTTTGCCACCCCGGTTTAACACTGGATGGTAGTGTATTAGAGGAGGAGAGTGACGTAGCCAAGATGGAGAGAATAATTTAGATCTCTGCAAGAGAGGTGTCAGAACTGATCCCAGCACAGCACGGATAATGGAGTCTACTACTCTACGCTACCAAAAGGCCGTGTAAGGTTAAAGGGTGATGCAGTTCTGCTCTGGTAAGCCTGCTTGATGTCCCTGACTTTTTTGTTATTAGCCTACCGGTGCATTTGTCTACAGGTAATTTAGATAGCCTAACAGTATATTAGCTTAGACTACCAGTGCAAGGCTCTTAAGAATATACGAGTATTGTGGTATGAGGACAACACTGAGGGAAAGTGTTGAAGTAAGGTACTGTTGATGGGCAGTGCAGTCGCATCTTTTCTAAAAGTTACCCTGGGTACTACCAGAGTGTTCTCCTTAACCTGGCAAAGCTCCGCTCTTAATGAAGGAGTTATTGAAGACTGCAACTAATCCCTCATGTCTGAAGAATCTCTCATGTGAACGACTACAAAAATGGATTAGAAGATATTCTACCGTAGTGAAGGGGTTAAAGGAGAAGCAATGTATTCTTCATGAGAGGGAGAGGTGAGCTGTGTGAATGGTGATACTGTACCCGTAGCCTATAACTGAAACTGGTTTACTGTTTAGCCAAAAACTGATTGCTATGAGATGCATTTTGTTAGTAAAGGTAAGTTGTTTCAGAAGGTATACAGTATTACAGTTCAGGTGACAAGAATTTCATGTACTGTCTCTGCCATGTGAAGCCATCCTCCACCACCCACTGCCTAATCAGCCTGCTAGACTTCATTTACACATTTACACCAGCTTAGAAGAGAGAAAAGCTTCCGTTGCAGCCACTTTCATTGACTTCACAATGGCATTGGACCTCATTAACCCCGCCACAGTAATAGAATATCCTAACTAACTTTACCTAGATTATCCCAGCCTAACCAAACCGCTGCCTAAATTAACCCAATTTTAATGAACGCATCGTAATTTAAACTCATTTCACAAATTCCTTAGGGATATCATGACATCAGTGCTTTACACAAATTCCCGTTCACATGTACGATCAAAATATTATTGCAATAGATTTGGGTGTCCGTTGTGCAGTGAAGCAAGCCAAGACGTCGTTTACTCCTACTCTTGGCTAAATGTACCCCCATATACCTCGTAGAGCCAGCCAGAAAATATCCTAATGTATATATATTTTTGTATTATGATATATATGTATACACAGAAGCAGCACTGACAGAGAAAGCAAGAATTATAGTGGAGATAAGATGTATTTTGTGTTTCAATATGGCGGCCGTAAAGGCACTCGCTCGCCCCCACCATTTCATGGCTCTAGTGGCTGAGTCTGGTGTTAATGACAGTCTACCCATTTATTATATAACTAATATATTGCATAAAGAATTACCTGCAAAGATTGACGGAATTTTTAGCAATAATTATTGATGTATAGTTAAGCGATTGGCTATATTATTGTCCTCGTCGCCTATATATTCCAGGCCTTGTAGCTGGTGCCGTCGACGCCATATTGGCGAATGAGTATTGCTCGTATTTTTAGACGCGTATCCCTGTTTTTGGTGCCTTTACCGCTGAGCTAAGTACTTCTAATAATTCCGGACATTGTGGGGAATATTTTGGTGTGGGTAAATTAGTGTAATATCGTGTGATGTGTCCAGAACGGGGCGATAAAGTTGGCAGGCGGATCTCGGAGAAGGACGGCTGGGTGTGCATAATGTCGCCCGTATTTGATGTGGACGGAGAGGGACGGTGCCAGGCTTTAACGCTGATATATTCCGGAAAAAGATCCCCATGGCTGCCCAAACGTGCCACGGTGCCCTGCCTGACCCCTGAATGGAGAATGGTGGACGGCGGCAGGACGGCTTGGACTGGCAAATGATCGCAGGTTTGTATGACACGATAATTTTCCACCATTAATTATTTTCCACCATTAATTATTAAGACCCAAATACGAAATACAGCCTTGGAGAGGGAGGGGTGATTTTGGGGGAATTGGGGCAGGATATTGGGCATTGGGGGGAATGGTTAGGGGTTTGGGTCCCTTAAAAAAAAAAAAAAAAAGAAAGATGGAGGTAGCTGGTCAGTGCCCGGTGCCCTAAAATGACGGTGCAATAATGTACCCCAAGTCTGTACCCTCCCAGTGGGGCAGTGAATTGGAATAAAGGTTAGGCTGTGTCTGTCTTTGTTTAATAAATATCCTCCCAATTATTTGTCCATTTGGGGGTAAGTAGTGTCAAAATTACTAAGCAAAAATTTTGGTAATTGTGGTATAAAACATTCCCTGAAAAAAAAAGTTTCATTACAGGCCAAAACAAGATTAATACCCTGCATATTTTCATGTTCATTAACATTTATCCAGTTAATCATGGCTGGCAGTGGTTTTCCCACCTAGCTACACATTGGCTAGGTCAGGGAGGACAATGGTGTGAAATGAGCCAGCTTAGTGTAAAAGGGGTATAGTTTTCATTTCTAGTGCTAGAATATGCAGTTTTGCTCATTTAAGTTTCCATTATATGCTTGAAATCCCACTACGTTGGTGGACTATCCAATATACTGGATCATCGGATTAATTGGATCAGGTTTCCCGCAGTGGATCTGTTATAGTGAGGTTCTTCAGTGCTGTAAGTGGATGTGGTAATGTTACAGTAATTAAGTCATGCAACACATCACAAAACAAACTACATAATGATTCCAGAAACATTAATCTCTTGAAACAGTTTGTCTAATGTGGTTAGACTTGTCGTACACAGTGGCCACAAATTTTGCCCATTACACAGTGGCTCTATAAAGTTTACCCTGCATATCAATGGGGGGCCCCCTGGTAGGAATGGGGGCCTAAGAAACTGCTTAGTCTATTTATGCAAGGGAACAACTCTGTAAATATAACTAATCTTTAATTCCTTATTAAAAAATAACATTTTTCTCAGAGCAAAGAAAATAACAGATTTTTCTCAGAGCAAAGAAAGTAGCAAGTGAGAGGAGGAGGAGAGATATTTTTCACATTTGTGGTGGTGGTTTCCCTCCTGAAGAGTTGGATTCCCAAGCTGAAAGAATATTGGCCTAAATTGAGAAGGGGTTTGAATCACCACATGTGACACTGTGATGAACCTGATTTTAGTTGGTATAATATTCTTCCCTCAGTAGCCTTTTTTTTTTTTTCAGAGTCTATAATTTCTGACCCACTTTTCTATACCAGTAACTTGTTTATAGAGAATATCATAGGTTTTGCATGTGATTTCAAAATGTTGAAAGCAGTGTGCTTGTGGCCACCCCTGTTGGAGTGAAGGTGTTTAGCATTAGATACACAAAGAATCAGACTTGATTCTATAATAGTTATAAAATGACCTCAAGATCGCCTCTTGCATTTTCTGCATTAAGTCCTGGGACACCCTTGTATACTAAAGCTCTGCAACATTTCTTTGCATAATGTGAAAGGGGGGAGTGTATTGGTGTTGTGATGAGGAGAGGTAGGCTGAGGTGGTTTGGACATGTGGAGAGGATGGGGGATAATAATTGGGTACAGAGGGTGAGAGGTGTTAATATTGGGGGAGGGGTAGACCGAGAAAGACATGGGGAGGCGGTAGCTCGATCGGTAGAGATTTGGCTTGCAGTCCCGTGGGACCCAGGTTCGAATCCTCGCTGGTGCAGGGAACAGTTTAAGGATTTGAATTTCATTAAATCAGGCTTTACTGATCTACCAGAAGACCCGCCGACATGTCGTAAAAATAACCCCGCTAATACCAATACACCAGTCCTGTATGAGACAGCCCTAGCATGTATTCAATATGGACGGTGGGTGTTAGCGCCGAAGTGGTGACATGTAGTATGTAGGAGGACGGCTGGGCCTTGATAGCAGGCTGTAAAGCCTATGCCCAGAGTCGGACACATAAAAAAAAAAAAAAAAAATCAACATAATGTTTCAGCACTTTATATATAAAGTACTACAAACACATATTCACGTGACTTCAGAGATGGACTCCCATGGGAGATGTTGTATGCTGATGATTTGGTGTTGATTGCGGAGAATTAAAAGGAGGCGGAGGAAAGATTTAAGAAGTGGAGAGATGGTATGGGGTACAAGGGCTTAAGGGTAAATGCAGATAAAACAAAAGTGATGATATCTAGGGTTGGTGGCGGTACAATCAGAGGAGAGGGAGAGTGGCCATGTGCAGTTTGCCACAAAGGTGTGGGAAGTAATTCCATCCTCTGTAGTGTTTGTGATAAATGGGTGCACAAGAGATGTAGTGGTATTAGAGGTAGACTGCGAGATGATGCTGATTTCATGTGTGCGGCATGTCGGGGAGAGCAGGTGGAGATTGTTAAGCGTGAGAGGGTTGAACTTGCAGGTGAGTCTCTTGAGTGTGTGGAGGAGTTTTGTTATTTGGGAGACATGTTATGTGCCGGAGGTGGGGCTGGAGTTAGCTCGGTTGCTAGGGTGAGAAGTGGTTGGAAGAAGTTCAGGGAGCTGTTGCCTCTCCTGACATTGAGAGGACTCTCCGTACGTGCTAAGGGGTCTTTGTTTGCAGCATGTGTTAGGAGTGTGATGCTGTTTGGTAGTGAGACCTGGGCAGTAAAGGAAGAGGATATTTGCAGGTTTAAATGTACAGAAATGACAATGATTAGGTGGATGTGCAGTGCGTCCCTGCGTGCAAGGCCTGGGGGGGGCTGGGTTTACGATGGAAGAGTTGAGAGGTAGGGTGGGACTGGAGTGTATTGGTGTTGTGATGAGGAGAGGTAGGCTGAGGTGGTTTGGACATGTGGAGAGGATGGGGGATGATAATTGGGTACAGAGGGTGAGAGGTGTTAATATTGGGGGAGGGGTAGACCGAGAAAGACATGGGACGAGGTCATTAAGTGTGACTTGAGGGTTAAGGGACTGAACAGGGAGGCTACCAGGGATCGAGCAGCGTGGAGAGCCGCCATTATTTGACCAAGGCCGATGCATGCAAGCATGCTGGAGCCTTCAAAAACGAAACGAACGAAACGAAATGAACAGGTGGAAGGAGAATGTAAGAGAGTATGGATCAGTTGGGTCAAGGATTGTGTGGGTAAGAGTGAAAGTTGGACTACAAATGTGGGCAATTGTGTGCGTGTATGTGCCAACGGAAGATCATGTAAGTAGAGTGAGAGAAGAGTTTTGGACAGATGTGGAAGCCTGCTTGGAAAAGTTTGAAAGGAATGAGAGAGTGTTTCTGATTGGAGATATGAATGGAAAAGTAGGGAACGAGAAGGTGGATAGAGTAGTTGGTGAGTTACTGCAGAGATGGATGAGAATGGCAGTGCATTAGTGGACATTTTTGCTGGGAGGGGGTTGGTGGTAGCTAATACCCTCTTCAGGCACAAAATGATCCATAGGTATACATGGCGAGTGGTGAGAAGAGAGGACGGGGGAATGAATGAACAGAAGGGAATGATTGACTATGTGTGTGTGGTTGAAAGGATGAGAAGATGTATAATGGATGCAAGAGTTTTTTTTTTTTTTTTTTTAATG
>JAGKTI010040239.1:0-10436 GCA_018397915.1 Birgus latro
AGAAGAAAAAAATATTTCAATCACCAAGGGTAATTGTGGTAGAAATGGTTGTAGTGCAGACGATGATTGTAGGGATGTTGATGATGATGATGCTGGTGGATGGAGGGGTTGGTAGGTCAGGGGTCGTATTATGTTGTTGTCAGCTTTTGTTGTCACTCACTGCATTCCTGCTGAGCCCTTGTGGTAGTTGCTGTAGCAGTTGTGGTAACTGTGGTAAAGATGGTCGTGAAAAGTGCAGGTTGGTCAGAGGTGAGGTGACGTTGTGCCTACTGCATCAAAACTTCATTCCCTTGCAGGTCAGCACAGTGCACTTCCTTACTCCTTGCTTTCTTGCTTCCTACTTGCTTCAGTCTTTTCTTTCTTGTTTCTTGTGATTATCTTGAATAGCTTGTAGAGCTTTATAACTGTACAGGACAGCTTGTTACTTTATGTAGATGATCATAGGGTTGTAAATCATAGTTGCATCGTTGATACTTGATGTAATTGATCGTAGTGTTGACAGTAGATCTCTCTTCTTTATCATTGTTATTGTCTATCTTCTTCATCACTTAATCTTCTTTCTTCCTTACCACTGCCACCAGGGTCGATAGGTAGATTGGTAGATATCTAGGAAGGTAGATGCCACCAGTGCTAATAAGTGGATATTGCAGAATATCGTTTCCTCCAATGTCGATATCCTAGAGTATCATAGAGAACGGCAGCTACCAATTGTAATCATCGTAGCTTTGGAGATTGGGATTGTTGTAGATTGGCGAGTCATCTATGTCACCAGTAATGTGGGCTGCTACCAATATAAAATCGTGAGGTGTTGGATAGCATGCAGATTGTATCATAATTGAAGGTGACGTAGAAACACTGGGGTTAATGAGTTTTATTTTGACACAGCTGTATTGTTCAGTTATATTGCTCACTGCCTACCCCTGCGATGGACAGAAAGACGTGTCGCCACTGACTGCCAGAGCTACTTTCGTTTCCAAACTCCTTCTGCCTCCTACTGAGCTCCTATTCCTTCTGACCCTCTGCACCTAGTATATGGTATATATATTAGTGCCTACCAGTTGGATGACGTGTTTGTGTATGTGTTTGTGTATAGCATCTGGTACATTCCCGTCACATGAGCTAAATGGCTTCCGTGAGTGTGCCTGACATGTGTCAGAAATTTTGAATCACTCCTGTATCTAACGAGTGTTAAATTAAGTTCGAAGAATAGTAAATTTACATAAGTCTCTTGGGAGAATTAGGGTAATTAATCCTATAACTCACCAGCAATTATTCTCCTCATACACCAGCCTCATATTTGGCCAAATCAATAAGGTTACTTAGCTATAATGTGTCGGACAACAGATGACGATGGGAGTGAGGTCTCGGTCGGTTTCCTGGGCTTCCAGGCGTCCTTAGGTGCATATTTTACAGCGAGCTGCTTGAACGGGCATTTTTAACAGAGTGTTCAACATGGCTAATCTCCTTCCCTCATAGGATTGGAGAGTTGCCAACAATTTATTAACTACAAGGCTAAATACAGTTAAATTACTTCATGAAATATACAAGGTGAATCTTATTTAATTTTTAATTAAACTAAAGCCAAATATTCCTTTATCTGTAACAATATAATTATACCCTCATCTGCTTTTCACGTGAGGGCACGTCCTCCTGCCACGCACACGCAGTTAGGACAGTGGAAAATTCCTAAGTATTTACGTTTATGTACAATATAGTTGTCCACACCGGATAAAGGCAGTACCATTTAATTTATTAATAATACGGATTATTATCAGAACGTAATCTCTGGGGTATAAAATCACTTGAATAGCCATTAATTATGCTCTGTGGGTTTTCCTCTGTCTTTAACAGCAACAACTATTATAAAATGTAAAGATCGCAACCACTCTGGGAGGATATATTTCCCAGTTTTGGGGTCTGGCAAAAAATGATATGCTGTATCATGTAATGTGACCCTTAGCCAGGAGCTCTCTCCATAGATCTTAAGAACCCTGTGCTGTGGCCCATCTACGTTGCACATCTTGACCCAGTTGCTCTCCACCATCCAATGTCTCCAGGGTAGCCATTAACTCAAGGGGCACCAGTTTATCAATAGTTTTCATACTGAGATGTCCTTTACATTTAATTTTTACAGCACCACCTTCGAATCTGGATGTGTGGAGATCACCTTAGCTAATGGCCACTGGGATCTTGGTTGTTCTGTCTTTACTAAGATCACATCTCCTACGTTTATAATTGACTTTTTGCTGGCAGCCTGAGCCCCAAAAAATCTTTCTCTTAGGCTCAAAGGATATTCTTTGCTCCATTGTCTATTCCAGATGTCCAATATCCTTTCTCAGAAATTGGTATCCTTCGTGCAGATGTTGTCCTAGTTCATTATTTCCTATTGCAGGATCGTTTACTTGCTCCTGGATATCCATACAAGGCACAGGATGATGTTTTCTGCCATGCAACATTTGACCCAATGTCAATGTCTGAATTGAAACACTAGTATCATCCAGATAGGTTAACGGTGTATCATTAATCCTAGTCTCAGTTTCAGTTATCACCATTCTCAGTTCGTCTCTGGTGATCTTAGTTCAGTGTAGGGTTTTCCTTAGGAAGTTCTTTACTATTCCAATCATTCGTTCTATAAATCCATTTTGCCATGGTGCTCTTGGAGCTATGAACTGCCAGGTACAATTTCGGATTCCCAGTGCCGACTTAACCTTAGGGTCATTCATTATGTTTAAAGGTAGAGGTGCTGCTCCAACGAAATTGGTTCCGTTGTCGCTTATTAATTTGGTAGGACAAGACCTTCTAGCAGCAAATCTTCTAAATATGTTCAGGAATGTCTCTGAACTTACGTCTTCTGCCACTTCTAGATGGACTGCCGTTGTGTAGGTGCAAGTAAGCAAACATATATACACCTTATGGGGAGTTCCCTCACCTGCAACAGTTATAGCCCCTGTGTAATCAACTCCAGTTACTTTGAAGGGCCGACTTACATTTACCCTATCCTTTGGTAAAGCAGGTGGTCCTGGGTAGTCATATGACCGTTGTGTATACCTCCTACATACAAGGCAACTTTTGAGATATTTCTTTATGACTTGTCTACCCTTAGGGATCCAATACCTTTCTCGGATTCGGGCCAAAGTCTACGGCAAACCTCCGTGAAGGTTAAATCATGGGCTTCCTTGATAGTTAACTGTACAAAACAATCATTCTTGGGTAACAATATAGGGTGTCTATTTCGGAAGGGAAAATCAGCCTTTATTATTCGGCCATGGCATATAATTAGACCCTTTCTGTCTAAGAACAATCCTAAATCTCTTATCAGCATATTCTTGCTGCCAGTGCCTTGGCATAAAATGTACAAAATCTCTCCATAATGATGTCTTTGTATCCTTTTCAGCCAATATTTCATGGGATCAAACTTCTTAAACCCCACTTTATTATTAAAAAATTCAACAGCTAATTTAGTGCCGTTAATAAGCTGTCTTGTTAATGAGAATCTGCTAATGTCATTTACATCTGGCTCAGGTACTACAGGATCCAAGTTTACAACACTAACCTCACCAGTACTATACTGTTTCTGCTCAAGCCACTCCTTAGTGATTAACCATGTAGGACCTTTAAACCACAAGTCATCTTTAGTGAGCAACTATGTAGGACCTTTAAACCACAAGTCATCTTTGATCAGTCTCTTTACTGTTGAACCTCTTGAGAGCAGATCAGCTGAATTTTGTTTGGAGGATACATGCACAAATTTAATTTTGGAAGACAGTTCTGGAAATAAGAGCAATTAATAAGATAAGGGAAAGTAACACCAGAGAAAAACAGCACAAGACCGCCCGCGCAGCAGACGACGCCACCCCCAACCAGGGAGGAGCCAACAGGGAGGTAGAATTCATGCGGCTCGATTCCGGGTGGACACAGCCTTACCTGTCACACTTGCCCGGCTTCCCGATGCCCCTCTCGCTCTCAACCAATGCCGCGCCAGGTAAGCAGTGTGAGCCACCTAGGCTCTAGCCGAAAACACCCTCATCAGGTTAGGAGCGGGCATGCAAGCCCAATCCCGAGCAACGCCGCGGCACCAGCCATTGTCCGTGTCGGGTATGAGGTAGAGCAGGCCATCGTCCACTCCTCCATTGCTACCCCCTGCAGGACCGCGACACAGGCTATCGTCCGTGTCGGGTACGAGGCTGGGCCGACCATCGACTGCGCCTCTGCTGCCAACTCCTGTAGGGTTGCAGCACTCGTCCACTCCTCTTCTACAGGAGCCCCTCCCTCCCCTTCTGTAGGTGCCCCTTGTCCGGCCCACCACAACTCTCAAGGCAGGGCTGGCTCCTCTCCAGCTACTCTTGAGGGCAAACCCCTGGATTATAGGCTCCTGGAGGAGTATTACAATGGTCCCCCTTAGAGCTCCGGAGTCTTAGCCCTCCTTCCAGCCTCCCTAAGGTGCTTCCCCGACAGGAGGCACCAATCTCGAGGGCACTGCCAGACCAGCTAAGCAGCGACGTCCCCGCCCAGAAGTTGCCGCAGCTTCACCCTGATGGTGATTCCCCCTCTTGGAGCTTGCCATAGCCCTCTCCTGACAGCGACCCCTGGCACAGGGCACTCGAGTCCTCCAAAGCCCAAGGACCGAACCAGGACCATTGTGCAGGACCCGACTGATGAGGGCAGCCCGGCTCATACCCCAAGGAGCCGGCGATGTCAGGCCCGCATCCTCGCCCTTTTTGGCCCTAGTCCAGAGCCCCAGACACTAAGCCCTGGCTCCCTTGAGGGTAGACATAAACTACGCGCCCCGGAGGAAATATCGGAGACAGAGGTCTGCGGCCATTACGTGAGTGTTCCCGCGAGAGAAAACCGCCTCCCCCCAGAGACACCGAGCACGCAAGACCTCAGGTGCAACCCAGATATCCGTCTGTACATACAAGTGAGTAAAAGACTCATAGACCCTAACATACATCGCATCTATGGTGGACCCGACATCCCTCGCCCTTCAGGCTAGTACTCAAGTCTGAAACAAGTCAAGTGCCCCACCCTCATCCCCCCCTTTGTTCACGTAACGCACGAATGCTGTCACTCGAACACGGGTAATTCTGCTACACCACCCCCGTCCCTGTGACACGAGAAACAGAGAACTTCACCTCCCCCCCCCAGTCTAGCTAATAAATCATATTTCATCAGTCCACCTTACATCCCTGTAACGAGCAAGAGATAAAGAACCTTGATATCAGAATAGATACGTCAAGAGTCCTATGTGTGTATATTCCGTCCATGTGACACGACATATCACTTACAGCATATGTTAAGCCTAAGTACATTCCACTCCTGTCAATGTGACACGATAAGAAGAATTGGCCCTTGAACTTACAGATAAACTCTCTAGTGTGTATAAGCCCTCAGGCCCCTGGACACATACCTCAGAATAAACATACACGAGATATATCATGAGACTCACCAGTGAAAGACGAGTTCCCATAAAACAGCCAGTGACATATCCCAGGTCGGTAAAACCAGACGGACTAAGTCAAAGCTCACAACTAGAGTGATTGTAACCGCTTATACAGTGTTGTACCCTATACCGAGCCTTACCCCGACTCTAAGCGCATACTCCTGCCTTGCGGTAACATCACCGATGTATCACAAAGCAAGAGTAGTAAGTTCGCGGTCAGAGTCCCTCTATTACCAAACAGGGTAAGAACTAAATCGAACATTATAAATCGAATAATTGTAACTCGATATACGGTACTGTACTCCATACCGAGCCTTGTCACAACTCTGAGCGCATACTCCTGCCTTGCGGTAACATCACTGATGTGACACAAAGTGGGAGTAGTAAGTCCCAGGTCAGAGTCCCCCGTATCACCAAGACGGGTCGAAATAATATCCTGACCCCTGAGTGTTTGTATTGTGTTTATTCCCTGCGTCCTGTAGCCATATTACTATAAAGTTCCCGCGTGTCTGCAGGCGACATATGTACTCTGTAGTGACCTGTCTGAACCTGGATGTCTGAGTGACCTGTTTGTACCACCCACACCTGTGTATGATTGTAATATCAGAATTGTCTCTTGAAGAGTGTAACTTGGCCATAATATATTTGCAGTGAGGTTTCTGCTGTTTTTTTTTTTTTTTTTTTGTCCTGTCTCCTCTCTTGTGTGTCTGGACCCGGTCTTGTAAAGAACACAGCTCAAGCTCATGTGTCCCCGGGGCGAGAAGTTGACCCGCGGAAACCTAGCGTAACAGTTCTTTTCTAGTCTTCACTCTACTGCAGACGAGAGGAAGTTTATTGTCCTCCTTTCCTATCCAGTAAAGACAAGTCTCACTGTCAGTCCACATATAAATATCCTCAAACTGAGTGTCAAGATTAGTGGTTAAATACCTGGCCAATTTAGTTCCTATTTCTATGGAAGTCAATTCCATTTGGAGTAGGGTTCTTCCTTTAATTGGTTCAACTCTGGCTTTAGACATAATAGGTTTTCTATCATCTGTTGCACAATAAGCTACTGCTTCAAATGCCTTTTGAGAAGCATCACAAAAAATGTGTAAATGGGACTTCTCATCCCTGTTTATCTTCTGGGAATACATGGATCACTCCTTGCCACACTAGACATTAGTAAACCGTTTGAGTCCATCCCCCGCCACAACCTCACAAACAAAATATTCAACACAAATATGCAAAATAACACAAAAAGATGGCTGGCAAACTACTTAGCAGGGAGATATGCACATGTAACTTTTGCTGGTCAGTCCTCGAACATCAGAAACTTCACAAATGGCATCCCCAAAGGATCTGTCTTGTCTCCTACACTCTTCAGTCTATACATGCATGACATACCCACATCCCACACACAACAAATACACATAGCTTCCTATGCAGACGACATAACACCTACATGCACACACCAAAACGCAAACACAGCTGCACAAATCCTCCAACCTTACCTCAACACACTACACGAATGGCTCACCACAGACTCAAAATAGCCCCAGCCAAATCTACAGTGACCCTTCTAACAAACTGGACAGCAGAACACAGTCGCATTCCACACCTCACCATAAACAACACTCCCCTACCGCACACACACACACACACACACACACACACACACACTCCCTCGTGTAACATACAACACATCAATACTGACTATCAAAAATTCTTTGACTATCTTACTTCTATTATGGCTTAGACTCTATCCCTTGAAGTCACTTGCCCATACAACATTTGGACACAACAAAGAAACCACCACCACAGCATACAAACAATATATACGATCAGTGATGAATTATGCAAACCCTGCTTAGGCCCCTAACCTCAGTAAAACACACTACAACACTCTTCAGACTACAAAACAAGACCTTAAAAATAATCACAGGCTGTACAGCTACTACACCTACAGACCACCTACACCAAGAAGCCAAAGTCCTCAAAGTCAAGGATCATCTGGACATGAGAGGCACCCAAATTCTCGCTGCAGCCTCCGAAAACCCACAACATCCACTACAATACATGGCAGCACATCCACACACACCACGGAACATCAAAACAACACCCAGCACACGATATCATACACAAATACTATCATCTCTTCCCCCCTGCCTGCCTCAGACCAGCTTCCAGAAGCATACTCATACTCAAATCACTCGCCGTTCCTTTCAGTCACTCAAAGACAACACACAGCTGCATGCAGGGCCTCCTGATATCCATCCTTCCGAACGCTATCTGCCCCGTGAAGACAGGGTCCACCTGGGCAGGCTGAGATGTGGGCATCATCCAGCCCCCTTAAGTTATCAGAAGAGCCTGGATGACTCTGTCGCTGACGCCTGTGCAGGATGTAACACATCACCCCATACTAATAAGCACATCATGGAAGATTGCATTGCACACAATCACCTACGCCAACAACACAACATACACTCCTTGAGAGCTCTGTGGGAAAGCCCGGTCTCGGCCATGGCCTTAGGGACTCGGGGCTGTTCGGCCAGACTGCCTAGGGAACAACTGCTACTACTACATATGCTTGATGTTTTTTTTTTCAAATTCCTTCCTAATCTGTTCCCACTGTTCAGCATACGTCTCACATAATTCAATGTCCCAGTCTAACTTTTCTCGACAAATCTCTTGCACTAAACATTTGTCCCTAATAACTATAAGACTGACCAGTCCTAATGGGTCAAATAACATGGAGACCTGACTTGACAAGAACCTCTTGGTGACAGTGACAGAGAACTTAATCGGTTTTAAACATATTTTTTTCAGCTCTTGTATTTCAGTTACGACCCAACACATTTTGAGTTGGGAATGTCAGTACAGCTTTTGGATAGTCCTCTTGTATTCTATTCCTTAAAAGCGGTGTATCTGTATTCCAGCTCTGTAACGGCAAATCTGCCTTCCCACATTCGGATTTGGCTACTCCATAAGCCTTCAAGACTTCCGTCTGTGTATCAGCAACACCTTGCAAACTATCCATATAAAAAGCCTGCCTTATTTCCGGGCATATGCCCCTTTCAAAATGATGCTTCAGTGTGTAGGAAAATTAGGAATGGACTAGTACAAGAGCCAAAGAGCACCGACCGGAAACAGTAAGTTTTCAATGAACTATCCTCATTTTGAGAGTATTGAGGCCAGAGGGATTTTGTAAATTTCCTATCCTCCTCTCTCAATCCTGTTCTGAGAAAAGCCTTATTAATGTCTGCTGTATAAGCATAAGATTTCTCTCTAAATCTTAGTAATACATTCCCTAACTTCTCTGTTAGTGTAGGCCCACAGTACAGGCAATCGTTCAAACTAGCTGATCCCTTGGACTCTTTATTACTACAAATGAAAACTATCCTTATGGGAGTAGTTACTGAATCTTTGCTTACAGCATGATGTGGTAAAAAATGTCCTTCCTTGTGGTTAACAGGGAATTCTACCTCATCTATAAATTTATTCTTAAATTGATGCTTTATAATATATGGTTAAATGTTCTGTGTTGTCTCTCAACTTTCTTAGAAGAGAATTTAACAGAGCCTTAGCTGCTTGGAAATTTGTTGGTAGCCCCAAATGGTTTAGTTTCCATGGTAATCCTACTCAGTACTGTCCATCTTTAAATTCCACAGACTGATTATACAAACCCAAAGTTATTTGATCTTCAGGGGTTGGATCTTCCTCTAGGTCCCAAAATTTGTGTACATGTTCAATTTTTTCATCCAGCAAGTCATTTATCTGAGTAGGTTCTAATTCTGCACCTATTCTAGCTGCCATCAATGACTGTGTGGAGGTAACAAAGACTGAGTCTACCAATTTGGCCTCTGCTCTGTCTTTCTTTGGAAAAGGAAACTGACCCATAATAAGGTTCCCTCCTGGACTCTTGAACAACTATACTTTATTCTTCTTGAAAGTCCTATGTAGGAATCCTCCACAATAATCTGAACCAGTTATCATTTTTATGGGATCCACAGTATCTGATTTCACATTCTGTTTTGCCAACCTTATCCTTGAGCTCTGTAGATGATCAGAGGTTTCCTTCAGTCCTTTTGTATATATACTTGTTTCCCTCTTATCCAGTAGCTGCTGCTATACGGCATTTATATCTGCCAAGTTGTATTAAAGGTCTAACTAAATCAAAAGTCTGTGCCTCCTTGGTAGTTAAGAACCCTGTAATGGCTAGATTTACTTTGCCGATAATAGGTAACTTTAATTTCTCTACAATGTCTGAAGAAATGAAGGTTTTCTGTGCACCTGTATCAAAGAGAGTACATGCTAATATGTTTCTTTTTTCATTCATTACCTCCACATCTGCAATTGGAACTGCAGCTGGCATTGTTACTGGAGTATTTGCTTTTTCAACTGTCATATTGACACTTGCAGTTTTAGGAACCTCATGTTTCATCATCCTTGGGCATAAAGCACTTTGATGATTGTCTTTCTTACATTTGAAACAAAGATTTAGTTTAACCATGCAGTCCACGGAAGTGTGTTCGGAATTCATGCAAGTCATACTACACCCCAATTCCTGAAGCCTCACTATTCTCGAAGCATAATCAGGATAATATTTGCAAGATGCACTGGAATGTTGTTCACCACAAAACACAGACACCTTTCTGACCTTTACCATGGAAATTTTTACCTCATTATTTTCATCAGCTTGTCTGTTCTTTGTCTTTATTGGTTTAGCCTCAGATTTTAAAGAGCTAAGACAAGTACCAATCTATTCGCTAGGTACAAACTTAGCCGTTCCTGACTTAAGTTTCCCGGCCAGTTGGTTAGTGGTACTTTTCATTTCAACCTTCTGTTTATTTTCAGTAGGCTTTACTGATCCATGCAAATGTTTACAGAGTTGCATCAAGCCTTCCTCAATCTCCTAACAGGAGAAATCCTCCTTTTGGTACCTACCATGCAAGGCATCCTTAGTTCTAGGTAGTAGCTTTAAGGACACAATTCTAGAGCGCACCCAATCTGCTGCTTT
>JAGKTI010040240.1:0-10436 GCA_018397915.1 Birgus latro
ACTGATTTCATCATGAAACAAACTTTCTGCTTCCATTATTCACGTAATACTGTAGAGAGGGGTGGCACTATGCTCGACGCACCTCATTTCCTCCTCCCTTCTCTGTCCCTCCTGCGCCTTCTCCCTTGTTCCACTCCCTGCATCCTTTTCTATCTCCTTATCCTTGCCAATATCCCCCTCTCCAGGATTGTCAATACCCTCTGAACCATACCCAGAATCAGAAATAGCAGATAAACTTACAGGGGGAAACGATGGGCGCACAGTGGATGAGTCACTTCCTCCACCCTCCTCTCATGATGCATAAATATCGAAACTCATTATGACAGTCGCTTTCCTGAGAGGAAGAGTCACTTTCTCCACTCACAATTGGCAATAACGAGACCTTCCCTTCTCTCCCTATCACTCTATCACTAGGGCCTTTTCTTTTCTGGCCTTTGGACGTCACTGGTGTTGAAGTTGGCGGCTGCGGGCGCTCAGCCAATGATCCAGACATAGGGAAAACTTTTTGCATAGGTCTGTCCATCAAGGATACATGTAACTGGAGCATGACATAGGTGCTTGAAGGAGGGTTGCCAGTGGCTGCGTGTGGTGGAAATAACCCGCAGAATATTAAATCAATGTCGTGAAACACTAGAACTTGTATGTCAACCAGATGGTCCCAGGAGAACATGTATACACGACACCCAAACAGGATGGGTTAAAGTCTAAGGCAATGGCGCAAAAAAATGCTTTCAAGTTCCATCTGAAAATCCGTGATCTTGTGTTTGACCATTCAGGGTCACTCAAAGTCAAAGGTGAGACTCCCAAATGAAAGCCCATTTGAAACTTCCTATATCTTGGTAATAGTAAATATCTCTGTCGTCAACAAGTTTCAGGTTATAGCTCCCTCAATATCTGTGGCCTTGAGTTTGACCTTTCAGGGTCACTTATGGTCAAAGGTCAAGCCCAAATGGGATTCCCTATAACTGATAATAGTTAATATCTATCTTCAACCAGTTTCAAGTTATAGCCCCCTGAATACCCGTGACCTTGAGTTTAACCTTTCAAGGTCATTCAAGGTCAAAGCTGTTGGTGCCAAATGAAAGTCCATATAACGAGTTCCTGTATGTTCCTAACATTAACTATCTCTGTCTTCAATGGTTTTAACGTTATAGCCCTCTGAAAATCCGTGACCTTGATTTTGACCTTTCAGGGTCATTCAGTTACCTCCAAAATTTAATCACTTTCTTAGGGTGCCAGTGCCCACATATCCTGAAAATTTCATGTAATTTCATTCAGCCTTTTTCCGTAAAGTTGATACAAACAAACAAACAAACAAACTAGACCAAAAATAATATCTCGTTGGACTCCGTCTGGGCGAGGTAATGACATTCTTTGACAGAAGCATTTGTAGTGTTGGAGTGTGTGGGTGTACTTACGATGGGATGTGCGACAGGTGTGATGTTTTACCCCTCTGAAAGAAAATTAGGTGTAATAGGTCATAGTACTATTAACCTAATGGTGTAGTGTCTGAAGGTAAAAGGGAGAGAATCACATGTTGCTCTGAGCTATGTACAGTACCAGCCTACTGGTAGGGTGGCACATTATTCTGAATCATACAACACATAACCGAAAAATTATACATGCTTCGAGCCTGTGAAAGATGAAACAAATGAATGCAAGGACAACTGAAAGCATTAAAAAAAAAAAAAAAAGGATAAGCCCGGGGATGTAAGGGGGCAGAAGGTTTGAATTCAATGGAGGGATAACAGTGACAGAAATGTTGTATTGCTGATGACATACAGACTGTGGAATTTCTATTGTGAATGAGAGAAAGCTAGTCTATGCTTAAGTGATACAGATGTACTCACCAAGATGTGGGTGACAGTGCATATGGGCCTGGTAGTGAGATGAATGCAGAGAAAGGGATGAAGTTAAGGAAGTGTAATTTTGAGGAAAGGGAGTAGGACGAGGTAGTCATGGATTAGAAGGAGGGATGCAGGATAAGAACATTAAGAGGAACAACAATGATGATCGGATGTTTAGTTCAAGTGCGGGAATATGAACTGCTTAGACTTGCCTGAATGAGGATTATCCTCGTTCTACCCCCACCTTGAATTCGAGCTTTAGTAATACATTAACACTAGAATATTAGGTCAGTCACGAAGAGGTGTCATGGAATCGTTGTAGGGCCGCAGCACCATCTTATTTCTGCCACTGAGCTGCTTGAAAGAAACTACAGAAGGACGGAAATCTGGGCCAAGTTAAGGCGAAGGAACTGTTACAAACGTAAGATTCGTTTGACTCCTGACACCAAATGTTACACCGCAATATTCATAGATATGCCGAGAATGACACCGTAGACAGGTCAGGCGGTTAATAAAAAGCAGATAAACACTTCTGGGTTTTATTAATTTTAGATACAGCTGAGGTACAACCGCAAAACACTGACTTTTTTCTCCCACGATAACTCTGTTCTTCACTCATTACAACTCATTCACCGGCAAATTCTCACTGACTCTGTTTAACCACTCCATCCTTCATTGATTACTCTCACTGTTTGACACACTGTCACTGTCTGGCACACTGCCAGCACACCAGGTGGGCCCCTTAATATACCGCTTCGGCTCCCCCTACTAGCAGAGTCCAGAATATTCTAGTAAAGGAACTCAGATTTTCTGACGCAATAATACACATTCTAGATCCTAAAGGAGAAACTGCAATTTCCCGCACAATAATACCTTAAATTAACAATATACAATAATAATCATAATGACACGATCTAATTCCTACTGTAGGATAGAATGAAAGCAAATCAAATGCCCAAGTCTCCAGAAAGTTCCTCACATATCCAGATTCAAACACCAGCATAAACCTAAGACAGAACACTTAATTTCTAGAATGTTCCTCATCTCTCTATATAAAACACTACCCTATTCCTACCGGCATAACAGAATTATAGTAACACGTGGCTAAAAGATACATCATACTTGAACATGACTGAATGGAAGGAATCAGTGGATTAATTAATGTCGGATATTTATATACTATATTAGGAAATAGATGTATTAGGAAAAGCTGCCTGATGTACATGTTTCTTGATGGTTAATTACTGAAGACTACAGTCCTTTTGCACTAATTTGGCCCAGACTTTAATTCTTTTGCAGCTTATTTCACATAATCGTATTTCAAAGGCAGAAAAACGATGGTACTGGAGCTCCACATCCTTCAGGCAACAAATTTTCTTGAGTAGTATTGTATTCTAGTGTTGACCTTATCGCAACTCAGTATAGCCTACAACATGGAGAGATGACAGTTTTAGGCCAGATTAGAGTAAAAAGGGTATCGTGTTACATACCTCAGATATAAGTAAAGGATATGGGAATGAGAAAGAATTATAACTGAGATTGCACATACATGAACAACAACAACATTAACAACAAAAATAATAACAATAACAAAAGCAGCGGCTGCAACAGCAGCAGCTGTGGTGATGGCGGAGCGGCGGCTGGGACAGCAGCAGCAGCAGCAATACTTAATGCTTCCAATAATTACGGCCATAACTACAATAATAATAATAATAATATATAATAATAATAATAATAATAATAATAATAATAATAATAATAATAACTGTACCAACACTAAAAAGAAATAACAGTAACATCATCAAAAATGCTGACAAGTAAATTTAGAATACGTGACACTTGCATAAACGTAACTGATAGGGGAAGCACCCCACAGTGAAAGTCTTAATTATCTTACAGTACTGCTTAGTTTAAAGGAAATGTTTATTATTAAATCGGAGTATAGTATATGTGATATAAACAGTAATTTATTACAGTATTGCACTGATGAAATATTAACAGTTGGGACACTTGAGATAACTGTGTATCTTTGATCAGTGTCTGGTTATGCCCATTCTGACACAACACCAGAAAGGCCTTCACAAGGATAAACTTATTCCCTGTCCACACTAGACATTATGTTGCGCACTCTGTTGTGCGTCATGTTGCCCAACTTGTGTTGCTGAGGCTGGTGATGTCCACACTAGTATAAAGGGCAGCACGCACCAGTTAACTTCAACTGCGAGAGGAGGAGGATGGATACCAACACCGCAACAGTTCAAGAGATTTTATGTTGAGCACTGTGACACTATGTCGTGCCAAAAAGAAAAAGAATAGGAAAATGAAGATATAGAAGCAGTGGCAGCGTTGACCTAATTTAAGAGGGGAACCAGATGGCTACTGCAGGCATCATGGCACACACTGTTACCATAAAATGTCCCTCAGCCACATTTGCTAGAAGCGCACGGTACAGACCCTCCACGCAGCGAAACCCAGGGTGGGCAACATAACGCACAACAGAGTGGGCAACATGAGCCGTACTGTGGACGGGGCTTTACACTGTGCCAACATACAAGCTTCCTCTCATTTTGGTAAGAGATTGATGTTTGGCAGTGATGTTGATGATGATAGTATTGATGATACTGGTAATAAGAGATGATGGTTCTTAATTACTAACAATGTTGATAATGCTGGTGGTATCAGGTACCCACACGCCCCCCACATACTAGTGACGGGAGAGGAATTGCCAGCTCAGAGGGCCATCATGGTGGACGATCCCACAGCACCAGGGGGCCAGAGGCTCACCTTCAGGGGGCCCATGGATGACGTCATGAGGGTCGTCAGCAAACACATGAATCTCACGTATGTACTGTACCATAAACTTTTCACCGTGGTTGGGACACCTTTTCAAGCTGGCGTAAGAAAATATTGGTCAACTAAAGAAATATGTAACATGTATTTTCTGAGTTATTTGGCATCACCGCTTATTGATGTAGAAGGAAATGACAGTGTCCTTGATGCTGACTGCTTTATTTTTTAATTGCGCATACTTGTACGCCTTATAACTGTCTTCCCTCGACAAACTCGATGCCTCAGTTACAGGTGGGTGTGGGAGAGAGTTCACTTACAAAAATGCTAACCCAGTAATCTCCACTTATGATTAAAAACAAAAAAAGTATCAGTGCATTTGTCCACGATTACCGTCAACTTGTATTCATTCATGTATATATCACTAATATGATAAATATGTGTAGAAATATAACATTATACTGGGAATATATTAGGGTCAAATGGTAAAAAGCAGTTTGTAGTACCCTCTTAATATCATGGCATTAATTGAGCAATTAATCCTAACCAATCTTAGGGTATAAATGTAAGCTGTAGGCCTACAGATATTCCATCAGGAATTCGGGCTATATAAAAGACTCCCACGACCACTGGCTACTTACTGGAAGAGGGCCATGCGACACTCTCGGAGTCTAGTTGTTCTCCGTCTCTCCTTATTTCGTTGGGAGAAAGGTAAGTGAGCTTCAGCTTACCGCCATCTTGCGCTATTTAGGGAATTCTCGGAAGTGTCTACATAAAATAGACTTCTCAACGTTCTCTTCTTTAGTTTGCAAATTTGCCATCAGGAAACTCTCAATACCAGTCAGCGCATTCAAGCAGCACATGGATCATCGGAAGTCAGGATCAAATCCCTGGGTAAATTAGATGACTCCCCACAAGTTATAAGCATAGATGTTCATAAAAGAAAAGAAAAAACAACACTGAAAACATAAAATTATATGACTATAAAATGCCCAATACTTACAGAAAGAACACTCTTGTTAATAGGGAGATATTTAACTAAATTAATGTACACACAGAAGAGAATGATAATTAGATCAGTTAATAATATAATGAGCTGAGTAAATAATTATAATCGGGTAATAGCAAGATTAGTGAGGATACAAACATTATATTGATGGTTAAATGATTAAAGAAAGAACTGATATATGTAACAGTGATGCATAATAAAACTACAGTAATATAATACCTGGTTATACAGGATTTACCATGGCATCGCAGGAGAATAAGATCTCATAATAAATAAATAATGTTCACATAATTAGTTGGGTGCCCACACGTCCTTAAAAAAAAAAATCAGCACTGCATAGTAAAAATGGAATTGACGATGGTGTAGATGGTGGTTGCCTCTGGGCAGTGGGTAGTGTGCTGTCATTTGCCCACTTATACAGTATTCTTCAATTTCAGGATCTGGCTGTGATTTCTTCACGACACTTTTTAAACAAGGTTCACTGTTTTTCTTGATTTACATTTTATCCAAATTTCATGTAGTCCTTTTCCCATACGTTTAACACAGGGATGGACAAAAACCATTATGGTCAACAATCCATCAAGGACAAATGCACTAGAAGGATATACAACATTAGGACTCTAGAAAGAGTGATAAAAGAAGTGAAACATGTGAACACTTACAAAGTCAGAATTGTTTAGGTAATCAATTATATCTAGCTGAGGAGAGGTAATACGTGCATTATCAATGGGAAAATAGAAGAGATACTTATAAGTGCAAAGATTTCAAAGTTAGTAAACGGATAACATAGTGTTGGCATGTTGGGCATGGTAAGAGATGATTTGACTTGATGGTGCAATAGTCTGGAGCAATGTAAAGACCAGGCACTTGAGTGAATTGAGAGGGGTGTTTGGACAGATAATACTAACATATGACGGCGTACGAAAATAAAAGTAATGTACATGGTTGAAGTGAGTGCGGAAAACGGGTATGATGGGGGCACGTGTGAAAGAACATGCAGAAGAAATAGTCTTGGCTGAAAGGTTATGGACCACAGCATTCTCACATATGGTAGCTGTGATAGGAAGGATATTAAAGAGAAACGCAGCAACGGACGAACAAGAGTGTAAGAGATCTGACAGGACAAAAGTCACAGACATATGGTCGTGAGGTAGAGGAAAGAATTCAGAGTACAGAGAAACAGCGTAAAAAGAGCTATTGAAAGGTAGAGGGAAAGGAATTAGTTGGATGAGATCAGACGTGTTTCTGGAACGATGAGGAATATGGATCATGATAGTCGTGGAAAGGAAGGTAGCTTCTGGTACAGGACAGTACACTTCTAGACTTGAGAAAGGAAAAATAGGATCAAGACTAAAATTACTACAAGTCCATTCCAAAAAAAAAAGACGATTTGGCATCGGGACAAGGTCTAGGATAACATGATCACTGACAGCATCTGGCCTACTCACAGGTGACTAAAATCTTTTACTTGTAATATTAATGGCTGGAGGGGAAATATCATCCAATTTAGAAGTGGGAGTGTGCTTGCGAGCGTATACATATTTGCCAACGTTAATACTAATAGGTGAGGCAAAGCTATGATGGCGATGTAATATTTCATTAAGCAAGGCCAGATTAGCCTTTTATATGCTGGTGTATTTTCTGAAAGTCTGATAGTTTCACTTTCAGATAATCATGTGAGTTATAGAGTGGACCAGGTTTTGATAATTGCATTGAGTATTGCAGAGATTTATTGAATCCATATAAGACATACTTATTAAAGGAGATTTTGATAGAAGCAGCAACTTGGGTATCCACTCATTCCAACAGGCACTTTGAAAACCAAAGTACCTCAAGCACTCCAACACTTTACAACTTTGTCTTTTTGACAAAGCCATTGGAAGCAGGATGACTGGGTGTGACATTGCATTTATTGATGTTATACCGTTTACAAATCTCAACATGATGACTGTTGCTGAACTCCGAAACATTATTGTTAATAATGGTTCATGATGTAGTGAACGGACACATAACATTGTCAAATGAAGGCACGTGCAACACTCTTTGCAGTCTTGACCTGAAGGGCTACGAGAACACAGTAACATGAGAAATGATCATCTACCATAAACACTCTGCATCAGATTCCGTAAGAGGCAATTTAAGGAGATTAGTACAAAGGGTTTTCCATGGACGTGATGGAACTGGGTATTTCAAGAGTGGAGCAGTTGATCTGGTTAACTCTTTATGACCATTACAAGGAACACAGTAGTAACAGTGAATACTGCATAGTGGGCCAGTAGAATAAAAGACGTGGTTGTCTCAGACACCGATATTTCCCGGGTGAGGTGCATGAGGTTTGTTATGGATGATGTAGAGTACCGTAGGTATAAAATCAGTGAGAAAAACGAGTTGACGTAACTCTCTAAGCGAGAACAAGAGCTGACACACCTCACAATTTGCTATCGGTAAGGGCTGTCTTCCAACACAAAATATGAGTATCATTGTCCAGCACGAGTCCGTCTACTGGCAGTGGCACTGGTAGGATCGTAGCGTCTCCTGCCTCTTTGAAGTAAACAGCCTTAGACCACAGAGGGTCTGTGCACTGACAACTATGGACAACATTTGAGGTTAGAGTGGAGTAAGAATTTCACTTGGTTGATATGGTGAGACTGCCGCGGTTACACGACGTGAAGAAGCATCTCCAACTACATTAGATTTACCAGACACATACTCAAAAGTTGGGTTGAAGTCTTGAATAATAACTGACCATCGTGCTTGATGCTCGGTAAAATTTCTTCCTTTGAATAAGTCACAATGTGGGAGAGGATCTATTTGGATATGCACTGGATATCCGTAGATTATGTCTCTAAAATGTTTGAGAAACCAAACAACTACTAAACCTTTCCAATTAGTGACTCTTTTTGCGTTCAGCAGGACTGAGGGCACGACTGGAATACAATGTTACACATTTTCATCTTTGTATGATCAACTTGCATCAACAATGCACCTAGGCCTACACTAGAGCGTCCGTACAAAGAAGAAAGGGCTCCTGGGGTATTAAAAAGTGCTGTCGTCAGTGCTTTAAAGCCGTGAAACTGGTTAGTAATCCAAAAGAAAGGTTGATTTTTATTAAGTAATTTAGGAAGAGGGGCAGCGACTTGTGCATAACCTTGAATA
Source organism: Birgus latro (assembly GCA_018397915.1). Classification (NCBI taxonomy): domain Eukaryota; kingdom Metazoa; phylum Arthropoda; class Malacostraca; order Decapoda; family Coenobitidae; genus Birgus; species Birgus latro. The sequence goes on from JAGKTI010040240.1 coordinate 8,800, forward strand.
CTTCGCCGATAATAACCAGTCAGTCAAAGCAAACTTCTTACATCATCAGTACTGGTGGATTATTGGAAATTAGCAATTGTTTAACATTTCTCATCTGAGGTATTAAATCCCTCAGCATCAAGCACATCTCCAAGAAATTTAATTTTCTTGTGCAGCAAGTCTCATTTACTGAGCTTAACTTTTAAACATGCCATTTGGAAGCGATGAAAAACTTTCTGTAATTTGGCAAAATGTCCGGGGATTGATTTACTCGCCACATTGATGTCATTTGGATAAGCAAGAAGAGAATGGCCATTCATACTACTGATGTTATGAATTCTGACAGAGCATTTCCAAGACCAAAGAGAAACCTTTTAAAATGATAATGGCCAGTAGGAGTACTGAATGCAGTTATGGGACGAGGCGACTCTTCCATTTCCTCGTGCCAGTAGTCACTGAGTAAGTCCAGGGAAGTGAAAACAACACTTATTCTCGCCAAGTGATTCCAGTAAATCTATTAAGACTGGTAATGGGAGTCGATCGGGTACAGTGACAGAGTTTACTTTACGATAGTCAACTGTGGGTCTGCACTATCCTTCTTTCTTGGGGACTAGGAGATGCGAACTCTTCCACGGACTGACAGAGTGTTCACTGATGTCCTGCTTTAAGCACATTTCGCACTATCTCGTCAGCTTTTCTTCTCAAGCTATGGGGTAATCTATATACTGAGATATAAACTGGTTGAGTTCCGATAATCAATTCAATGGTGTGCTTGATAAGATTCCCTTTCCCCAAAGGTTCACCAGCTAAGGCCACAACATCTCAGTATGTCTGCAAAAGATTAATTAATTGTAATTTATGCTCAGGAAAATCCCTGGAATTTATGTCAAGGGTAATGTCAGCTGATGGAGCTGTAGTAGAATCCATCGAATTTTCAGTGGTATGTACACCATGGGAATCATCATCACCATCATCATTATCAATATCATCATTGTCATCCTTAGCAGTTACAGAAAGAATGGTATATCCTGGCACATCTTTAAGACCGCAACAAGGAACACAGGGCTGACTCATATGTTAAACCATTTACACAACACGTCTCAAATAAGGTTAATGCATTCACTCCTTTTGCACTTACAACATAAAAAGAGACTTTCGTGAATTCGTGCAGCAACAAAACTGTACACTGTTTTGTAACTGTTCTTTTCACTGCATTTTGAAAAAATGTCATTCAGACTCTTTGAGGTAGTTAAATAAGATGTGGATGAGTCAACCGTTGTGTCACTGCTAAAGGGGGTATCATGAGATACTGGCACTAAATCGTCATTACTCTCAACTGGTGGCTGTGGAGTACGAGTTTCGTCAGACTGTCATCGAATTTACCTGTGAAAGGACAGGGCGTGGGTAATTCATGCCAAATACATAAACTCTACTGTAATACTACCACAAGCAGGCATCAGTTCAATAGAATTTTGAGCCATGGTGTCAGTACCATTCAAAAAATCTGCAGGATATCGGAGTTTGTTTGTGACAAAACTCAACGTGAAATGTTTTATTAATTAATCGAGTTTTATTTCAAGAGTTACCTTGTCCGTCACATAAAATTCTAAGCAGTTAACACCTCAGAGGCGAATGTCAGGCGGCTTAAGAATGCAAAC
>JAGKTI010040241.1:0-10436 GCA_018397915.1 Birgus latro
AACCTTTTTTCTAGCTGTTTTACTTAAGAACCATGCATGGAAAAATTAAATAGCAAGCAGGAAATTATGATTAACATTTAGGGTAATTTTTTAACACATGTACAGCATGATGAAAACAGGTTAGGCATGAAAATCTTTATGGTAACCATAGATTAGGTTAGGTTAGGTTAGGACCAGACATGAAATTCACATCTTCCACCTTTTTTCTAGCTGTTTTACTTAAGAACCATGCATGGAAAAATTATATTGCAAACAGGACATTATGATTAACATTTTCGGTAATTTTTTAACACATGTACAGCATGATGAAAACAGGTTAGGCATGAAGTTAGGGTACTTACGAACAAAAAGCGGCCGTCCTGATGTAATAACCCACTCTATCATCTCAGTCTCTGACAGGAAGACGTTGCACCTGACACACCTTTCCAATTGAGAATCACCAGCACTTCTCACCAACACTTTCACCAAGGTTTTTTTTTTTTATAACTGGAATAACATCACTTCACTGCACTGTACACAACAGTAAATTCCCGTGTGGTCTAGTGACGATCCNTTGAGAATCACCAGCACTTCTCACCAACACTTTCACCAAGGTTTTTTTTTTTTTTTTTTTTTTTTTTTATAACTGGAATAACATCACTTCACAGGATTGTACACAACAGTAAATTCCCGTGTGGTCTACTGACGATCCCTGGAGAATTTAGTCGCTGTCAGAGTCCGAGATGAGCAGACGGAGGCGGCATAGGGGCATCTTGGTGCGACGTGGTGATACACTATCCACTACAGAGGACTCTGAAGATAGACGCAAACTAACATCCAGTGGTGATTCAGCCGTGCCTGATGTGCTGGGCTGTGGATCGGAGCTAGAAGGCCTGTCTTCGTGAGATGATGGTGTGAAGCGAGAGTGGATGACTGTGGGGTTGACTGGCCTGAAAAAACTCTCAGTGGTTGATTGACGCAGAGGACGATGATTTTGACGATTAATGATGCGTTGCCTGAAACCTCGCGCTTGACTCGCCAATTCCAATGACCCCATATCTCTGTCGCAGTCCTGGTGTTCTAGGTAGTCAAGGACGAACTCCACATAGTGCCGGATTGTGCTCAGCCTGGGGATCGTTGGGGCAGTTGCAACCTGTGAGGAGTCCGCATCATCATCGCTGTCCTCATCAGAATCTTCCTGCTGGGTACTGGGACCAGCAACAGTAGATGCGATCTCGGTATCAGACATGATCTGATACCCAGGATCGCCCTCGTCGTCATCCAACCACTCGCGCACTTCGTCGACATCCACATCGTCTCCACCCGTACGAAGCCATGCATGAAAGTCATCCACGTCAAAACCCAGAAAATCGTGCACCACATCACTTCCATGAAGTAGGCGAGACCAACCATTTTCTAAAGTCTTGACAGAGACTTCATTCCATGCATTTGCCCAGTTGTAAATGGCAGACTTGAAGGTGTATCGGCGAATGTTTTCGAGTGTTTTTTGTCCTCGCATGTCACGTCCTTCCCTGCGATCGTCCTCGTCCTCGTACACAACCATCACCTCGTCCAAAAATTTCCGTCGGTATAGCCTCTTCGTTGCCACAATCACTCCCTGGTCTATTGGTTGGATGAGAGCAGTTGTATTAGGTGGCAAAAACAGACACCTGATGCGACCATTCTCTGCCACCAACTCCTTGTCTGATGGATGCGCAGGTGCATTGTCAAGAATCAGGAGGGCCTTTACCTGGTCTCGTCGGATTTTCAGTGTCTCCTTCTGATAACGAATGACCTCCTTAACAAAGTGTTGGTGGAACCAATTCTTGAAGATCTTGGTTGTGAACCAAGCCTTCAGAAAATGATACCACACGACAGGAAGGGCATTCATTAACCCACGAAGGCACCTAGGCTGCTTTGCACGGCCTACAATAACGGGCTTGAGCCGGTACATGCCGTTAGCATTGGCACAGCACAAAGCAGACACACGTTGCTTCGAGAGCATGGGGCCAGGTAAACGCTTCTCCGTCTTCTCAGCGAGAGTGTTTGTGGGTATTGAACGATAGAATAGGCCAGTATCGTCAGCGTTGTAAACTTGACCAAGAGTGAAACCCTCCCTATCAATCAAGCCCTTCACCTTCTGCCGAAACTGTTCTACTCCTTCGTCGTTTGCGTCCAGAGCTTCGCCATGGGTCTTACGGTTGGTAAGTCCGTGTCGTAACTTAAACGCGAAGAGCCAACCTTCAGATGCCTTGAAGTCTGGGGCGTCGTGTAGCCTTGCGAACTTTTCATCAGCTGATTTCTGGACATCTCCACGTACAAGCACACAAGGAGCTCGTTGTTGTCGATACCAGATCAACGTGGAGCGGTCAATGTCTGCATACTTAGGAGTAAACATCACCTTCCTCTGCACGTTTCGTCTGGTCTTCGATGCGAAATCAGCCGTGTACTGCTGTAGTTTGTCTCGGGACTTCTTGATATCAAACAAGGTGGAGCGAGAGAGGTTGAACTCACGTACGATGCGCCCTGTTGACCAGCCGGCGTCCACCTTGTCCAATATCTGCCTCTTCTTCTGCAGAGTCAGAACCACTCTCTTCCTTTTCTCAGGAGGCTGGGCCATCATCACACACATGATGAAGAAGGTGAAGAGCAGTATCAAGCACTGTAGGAGGTAGGGTATCACCACAAAAGCAATCACTTTGGCCGCCATTTTCGGAGTTGTTCACGAGGGAGGAGGGGAGTGGGTAATGGCGACCGATAGTGGCGTCACAAGTGTAAACAGAGGGGATCGGCGCGCGCGGGAAATTCAAACTGACGCGGTCCCAAAAAATCGAAAATTAATCGATTTTTTCCGGATTTTTTTGCATTTTGGGGGTTGGGCAGCCCAGAATGTCCGGTTAGTGAGTATGTTCGGTTATTGGATGTCCGGATATTAGAGGGATTACTGTACTTCATACGCCTGAACCGGCCTTCAACCCTTTAACCGCGGGGTTGATGGATGCGGTTCTTGTGCGACCCGCAGGGCAAATCCACGCTCTGACTGACTTTTTTTTTTATTTTTGCCGAAAATCAGTTATTAGTCCTAGAATATTATAATTACATATGCATATATGGGGGAGGGGTTGGAAGGGGTAGACTGAGAAAGACATGGGATGAGGTCATTGAGTGTGACCTCAGGGTTAAGGGACTGAACAGGGAGGCTGCCAAAGATCGAGCAGCATAGAAAGCCGCCATTAGATGACCAAGGCCAACGCATGCGAGCATGTTGGACCCTTCAAAAACGAAACAAATGAATCACATATGGCATATACCTTCAGCTTTCTCCTGGGATGTTTGCTGAGCCTTCGTCGACTACCGTAGGACTTGTGGAATCTTTTGAAGTTGGGTAACTGAGTCTCCACTTTACACTTCCTGACATCCCGTAATATGAATACCACTGCCTGATGTTATCACTAGAAACACTATTCAATGATTTCCAAGTAGTTTAGAATCCATACTCCTCCCAAAAAACACTGTGAAAGCAATGTTAAATACGAGCACGTACGAGCCTCCCACTCGCGCTAGTTCGCCGCTCGTGTTGTCATTTCTTATTCATATACACACTCTACACACACATTATTATTTCTAGTACTATATTACACTTATATATATCTACAGTCCTTTACCGCTTCCTACATGATGTTTAGTAGGGGTAGAGGTCACAAGGCCTTTTATGATGGGCGCAAAAGCAGCGGAAATGGAGGGGGCGCGACTGCGACGTGATTCGACCTTGAAGGACAACAGTGAACTGAATGATGTACGTATCTCGGTAGCCAAGAGTTGAAAATGTCAGCTGCTAATGTATATGCTATGAAATAAGTCATAGGAAATCTAGACAATACATAATAAATTAGGTAGCTTCAGGTGAATATAAATATCACTCAGGCTTCTCCCTTCCTTTATTATATATATTTATATTACGAGAATAGGTCATACGGCATATTTCAAGAAATCTAGACAATACATAATAAATTATGTAGTTCCAGGTGAATATAAATATCACTCAGGCTTCTCCCTTCCTTTGTTATATACATTTATATTACGAGAATAGGTCATACGGCCTATTTCAAGAGGAAAAAAGCAGAGGAAATTAGCGAACGAGTGCAGGTTGGATGTTGCCAAGTGATAATTAGCCAATTCCAGGTGTATGGCACTATCAATTACCTTAATTTTTTTTATATACATTATTTTGTATAAGAACAGGACATAGGGCTCATTTCAATGGATGAAATCAGTAGAAAAATCCGGGGAAGATTTACGTAGTGCAGAGCGGCTGAGCAGACGACACAAGAGGGTACTGGAGGGGAGGTAGGGAGGGGAGTCTAGAATGGGGGAAAATGGCTAAATTGTCAACAATGGATGGGAGTACTGATGACATTAGCAGCTCTGACTATTGTTGGACACTGGCAGTACTGATAGATGATACAAGTCACCACTTGAAAGCCCGGGCGAATTCAAAACAACACAGAATCACCAAAGTGACGCCCCACGGTTTGATCCATTGCGCCGACCGTCATGAGAGTGATGACCCGTGGTTAAGGGGTTAAGGAAAGCAAAAGCATTTTCTATAACATATCTACTTTGTGACAATTTCCTATTAAATTTTCTCCACAAATCATTAAAATTTCCTGTATCTCGGAAGGGAATGAGAAGGTTGGTGGACTGTTGAAAAGCAGAAACCCAATAATGTGATAGTAATTTGTAGCAAAAACAGTTAATGGCGAATGTGTCATTAAAGGATTGAGTTTTGTTTTCATGAAAACTCGGCTGTCATGAGCAGAGCCAGGGAAACCTACATTAATGAAGGTAAGGAATTTCTCACTGTCACATACTGCCATTAGGTTAACACTATATCTGTTTGTTTGGTCATGGTAATCACATTGGACATCATCGGGCTCTTTTATCTCCATATGGCAACCATCTGATGCTCCAACAATTCCTGGAAACCCAGCCACATCTTTGAATTTTCCCTAAACTTTCTAAATCATCACCAGTTGGCCATTTTATGTATCTCTGACCAATATTGCATATAATGTTTATGACAATATGAACACAATTAAAACAGCACTCTCTGATAGGTCAAAAAAATCTCCAATTTCTCTGTATGTGGCTCTGTTACCTAAATACCACAAACCTAGCTGAAGGCACTGCTGGAACAGGCTAAGTCCCTCCATGTGTCTGTACTGCTCCTGAACAATTTCAAGGAGAAGAGCAAAGGTTTCCTTGGTGACTCGCACATTTCTTAGGAAATACAGATCTTTCTGATCCAGGTGATCACTGAAGCCTTTCTGCTTTGTGTGTGATTCTCTGCACAAACCCAAAGGAACATAATGTAATTATAAGTATGGTTTTGGTAATATTATTATTTTTTATTTTTTGGGCAGGATGCATTGACCTACCAGCAAAGTGGCTCACTGATGGGAAGACCTAAATGAAAATGAGCACGACCAGATACGCAATAATTACAAGGCAATGTGCTCCTAAGGTAGAAATTCCCCACAAATTCACTATGTTGTTATCACAATAGAATATCATCTTGATAATTCCTTTCCCCTGAGAGTGTGCTTTGATGAAGGGTTTATAATGCAGGTACAGTTCATGCATCATACAGAGAGTACTTCAAGTAGCATGCAAAACTGAATGAACCAGACATGCATTCAAAAAGTACTAAGTGGCCAAACAATCATATGCACCCAAAAGAAAATAATAGAGATAAAATATATATATAAATTTGGCAGGCACAACATCTGCATGATGAAGTTACCTTCTCTTCTATCACACTGAATAAGGCATGCCAAACTCCTGTCTGTATGTGATCATACACTCAAATTTCATCCAACCAACATGATCTGTAGTCAGCTGCCTAGTACCATCGTCTTTATCAAAATTTCTGACAAACTCATCACCTGTTGCCATGAAAACTATTGGTCTATCAAGCTTCCTCTCAGCTACCTAGTCACAAACAGACAAACTTTTCAAAAACCTCAAATTCATACTCCTGACATGATCTAACCAGCAATACAACCATAAAATCTATTATTTTATCTATAAAATGTGTAGATGGGAAGTGTGAGGTAAAAATGTGGAGAGACTTGTGCTGGGGTATGTTCACTTTACACAATCTGTTTCAATTATGGAACTTTGATAATGCTTAAAATGACAAGGGCTGTAAATTTATTGGTGCTGCAAAGCCTAATAAGTACAGTAAATGAAGCAGTAACACATTACCAGACTTTTACTTACAAAACTTCTGATGTGTAGTCGATGAGTGCTAAAAAAAAACATCCCAGGAGAAAGCTGAAGGTATGTGCCATATGCATATGTAATTATAATACAGTAATCCCTCAATTATTTGGATGCCCAGTATTCGGATGCATCACTATTCGGACATCGTAGGCTGTCCGACCCCCAAAATGCCAAAAAATTCGAAAAAGTAAAAAAAAAATCCAATTTTTTTGGACCGCGTCAGTTTGAATTTCCCGCATGCGCCGACCAGCTGTGTTTTCGCACCTCCCGTCTCTGTCACAGTCTCATTTCCCGCTCCGTTCCTGGCTCGTCAACATGCTTTCAAAATGGCTGCTGAAGTGCTTGGTTTTGTGGTGATATCCTACCTCCTGCAGGGCTTGATGCTGCTCTTCACCTTCTTTATCATGTGTGTGATGATGGCCCTGCCACCTGAGAAGAGGAAGAAAGTGGTTCTGACTCTGGAGAAGAAGAGGGAGGTATTGGAGAAGGTGGGCGCCGGGTGGCCCTCATCAAGGATCCTACATGAGTTCAACCTCCCTTGCTCCACTTTGTTTGATATCAGTAAGTCCCGAGACAAACTACAGCAGTACACAGCTGATTTCGCTTCGAAGACCAGACGAAACATGGAGAAGAAGGTGATGTTTACGCCTAAGTATGCAGACATCGACTGTTCCATGCTCATCTTGTATCGATATCAACGTGCTGCTTGTGTGTTGGTATGTGGAACGGAGCTCAAAGCTGCTGCTGAGAAGTTCGCAAGGCTACACAACACCCCAGACTTCAAGGCATCTGAAGGTTGGCTCTTCGCATTCAAGTTACGACACGGACTTACCAACCGTAAGACCCATGGCGAAGCTCTGGATGCTAACAACAAAGGAATAGAACAGTTTCGGCTGAAGGTGAAGGGCTTGATTGACAGGGAGGGCCTCACTCTTGGTCAAATCTACAACGCTGATGAAACTGTCCTATTTTATCGTTCAACACCCACGAACACTCTCGTAGAGGAGACGGAGAAGCGTGTGCCTGGTCCAAAGCTCTCCAAACAACATGTCTGCTTTGTGCTGTGCAAATGCTAACGGCATGCACTGGCTCAAGCCCGTTATTGTAGGCCGTGCAAAGCAGCCTTGGTGCCTTCGTGGGTTAATGGATGTCCTTCCTGTCGTGTGGTATCATTCTCTGAAGGCTTGGTTCACAACCAAGATCTTCAGAAATTGGTTTCACCAACACTTTGTTAAGGAGGTCATTCGTTATCAGACGGAGACACTGAAAATCCCACGAGACCAGGTAAAGGCCCTCCTGATTCTAGACAGTGCACCTGCGCATCCATCTGAGGAGGAGTTGGTGGCTGAAAATGGCTGCTTTAGGTGTCTGTTTTTGCCACCTAATACGACTGCTCTCATCCAACCAATGGGCCAGGGAGTGATTGTAGCAACGAAGAAGCTCTACCGATGGAGGTTTTTGGACGAGGTGATGGTTGTCAACGAGGACGAGGACGATCGTAGGGAAGGACGAGACATGCGAGGACAAAATACTGTCTAAAACCCTCACCGATACAACCTCAAGTCTGCCATCTACAACTGGGCCAGTGCATGGAAGGAAGTCTCTGTTAAGACTTTAGAAAATGGTTGGTCTCGGCTGCTTCATGGAATGACATGGTGCACGATTTTGTAGGTTTTGATGTGGATGACTTCCATGCAAGGCTTCATGCGGGTGGAGACGATGTGGATATCGACGAAGTGCGTGAGTGGTTGGATGACGACGAGGGCGATCCTGGGTATCAGATCATGTCTGATATCGAGAGCGCATCTACTGTTGCCGGTCCGAGTACCCAGCAGGAAGATTCCAACGAGGACAGCAACGATGATGTGGACTCACTCACGGTTTGCCACTACTCCAACCATCCCCAAGCTGAGCGCACTCCGCGAATATGTGGAGTTTGTTCTCGACTACGTAGAACACCCGGACTGCAACAGGGAGATGGGGCCCTTGGGACTTGTGGATGAAGTGCAAGCTTTCAGGCAGCGCATCATTAATTGTCAGAATCGTCGTTGCTTGCGTCAATCAACCATTGACAGTTTTTTCAGGCCAGTCATCCCTGCCGTCGTCAACCCTCACTCCACACCATCATCTCACCAAGACAGGCCTTCTAGCTCCGAGCCACAGCCCAGCACATCAGGCACGGCGGAGTCACCACTGGATGTTAGTTTGCGTCTATCTTCTGAGTCCTCTGCAGTGGATAGCGTATCACCACGTCCCACCAAGGAGCCCCTACGCCGCCTCCGTCAGCTCATCTCGGACTCTGACAGCGACTAAATTCTCCTGGACGTGTCACTAGACCACATGGGAATGTACTGTTATGTACAGTGCAGTGAAGTGATGTGATGCAAGTTATGCGAAAGAAAACGTTGTGGAAAGTGCTGGTGAGAAGTGCTGGTGATTGTAAAGTGCAGCGGATGTGCTAAGGTGTGTCAGGTGCAATGTCTTACTGTCAGAGTCTGAGATGACCGAGCGGGTTATACATCAGGACGGCGGCATCATTCTCGTAGGTACCTAACTTCATCAAAATTCCTTGTTTTGTTCTTTCCATATCATTAATCTCATGCATAAACTGTGTGAAAGATTATTTCCATAATGATTTTCATGTCTAACCTGTTTTCAGCATGCTGTAAATGAGTTAAAAAATTACCATAAATGTTAATCATAATTTCCTGCTTTCAATTTAATTTTTTCATGTATGGTTTTGAAGTGCACCAGCTATGAAAAAGGTGAATGCCATTGATTTGTGTGAAAGATGATTACTGTAAAGATTTTCATGTCTAACCTGCTTTCAGCATGCTTTAAATGGGTTAAAAAATTACCATAAATGTTAATCATAATTTCCTGCTTTCAATTTAATTTTTTCATTCATGGTTTTGAAGTGCACCAGCTATGAAAAAGGTGAATGCCATTGATTTGTGTGAAAGATGATTACCATAAAGATTTTCATGTCTAACATCTTTTCAGCATGCTGGAAATGGATTAAAAAATTACCATAAATGTTAATCATAATTTCCTACTTTCAATTTAATTTTTTCATGCATGGTTTTGAAGTGCACCAGCTATGAAAAAGGTGAATGCCATTGATTTGTGTGAAAGATGAATACCATAAAGATTTTCATGTCTAACCTCTTTTCAGCATGCTGTAAATGGGTTAAAAAATTACCATAAACGTTAATCATAATTTCCTGCTTTCAATTTAATTTTTTCATGCATGGTTTTCAAGTGCACCAGCTATGAAAAAGGTGAATGCCAGTGAATTTCATGTCTGGTCATAACCTAACCTAACCATTTTGTTAATCAGAATTTCCTGCTTTTAATTTAATTTGTTCATGCATGGTTACCACTAGTATTGAAGTGCACCAGCTGTGAAAAAGGCGAATGCCATTGATTTTCATGTCCTGTACCTAAACAAAGCTGCCAACTCAGTGAACAGCTGAGCCTAACTTACCTCAAATTCATTATTTTTGGGTAAAATTTAAATGAATTCATGCTTTGTGTTCATTATTTTAGTGCACTAGCTGTGAAAAAGGTGAATGCCAGTGAATTTCATGTCCAGTCATAACCTAACCTAACCTAACCTAACCTAACCATTTTTCTGGTAAGAATTTACATCATTTACTTTATTTGATGCTTTGTATCCAATAATTTAGTGCATAAAATGTGAGAAAAGATTATTTCCATATCCGATACTTACTTATACTATGGTGGCAAGTTCTGAGCACCTGTGCCTTACTCACCTCTAAATCATCATTTTTTGGTTAAAATTCAGTTAATTCATGCTTTGTGTGCATTATTTATGTGAAAAGGGACCTAAATAAGTGCTATACATGTCCAGTAGGGAGGTAGGAAGGTAGTTTTCTGATTTAGGTTAGGTTAGGTTAGGGTCATGAATGACCCGTGCTGGAGCTTCAAGGCCACTATCCGGACAAGACCAATGTCCGGACAGCCTCTGGCTCTATTATGTCAGATAGTGGAGGGATTACTGTATTTTAGGTTTCTTCCCAAAGAGTCCAACTGAGACCACGGGATTATGGTATTCTTGAATTTGGCTCTCTTTTGTATTGTTTTTGCTTTTCTTTGGAAGGAAAGGCAGGCCTGTGGCCTTTGGTTCCTTCTTCCTTGCATAAAAAAAA
>JAGKTI010040242.1:0-10436 GCA_018397915.1 Birgus latro
GGAACGAGAAGAAAGGGAAGGGAAGATAGGAAGGATGGAAAGGGATATGAAAGATGTGAAAGAGGGTGAGAGAAAGGATATGGATAAGAAAAAATATAAGGGAAAAGGAAAAATGTAGGTGAAGGGAACAGGAAAGTGGATGGTGAATAAGAGAAGCAAAAGATTAACTGAAAAATTGGTGGGTGAGTGAGACATGTGTTTAACTGGAAGGAGGAAAAAGGAGAGAATGGGTGATAAGAAGGGGAGGGGAAGGGGAAGGAAGTGAGGTATAAGAACACTGAGAGAGTGAGATAAATGAGGGCATGGGGTAGGAGAAACTGGAGACGAGAAAAAGAGAGAGGGTGGGGGGGGAGTACAACAAGTGGCAAGCCCTGTCAGTGTGATGACATCGTTATTACATTTTCTTGCTGCTCTCAGACGATTGTTTTTAACTTAGAAAAACCCTGTGTATTATTGAGATAGAAAACACCCTTCATTAAAGATTAGCCTTTCGCCCTGTGGCCCACAACTTACCGTTTTTACGAAGTACTTACGATAAACATGAGTGATGTGTCCTCAAAGACTGGATGAACGAAACATTTCAGTATCGGTATGCTAAACGCTAGAGCAAAACTCAGTGTCGTTGACGATAGCTCTCCATCCGCATTAGCACCATGAGAGACCTAAGAGCCATTCGAGATTTGGCTACTGTAGTCCAGAATAATTACAGGTATGTGCATTTGGGGACAAACTTTCGCATAATATCTCACTTCTTCCAATTCTCACTTTCCTCTGCTGGCTGATAATTTTACGAGTATGTTGAGGGTTGGATGGTATGCTTCTTTGCCCATTGATGATTCTCTTTAATGTGATGCGTCAGGGAGGAAGGACATGCATAAAGTGTGAAGCAGACACTGTGGAAGAGAAGGCTAAATTTGTCCCTGACTTGACATGATCATCATACTAAAAATCTCCAGTCGCCGCTCGAAGATTCATACCGATACACATAAGGCCATGATTATCACTAACACTGACTTCCTTAAGCCACTAGACATCTCTAATTCTTTAATGTTTCCAGTCAGGTCAGAGAAGAGAGATGGGGGAGGCCTTTGTTAGTAGCCTGACAGTGGTTAATGGCGGTGATGATGATGATGACGATGTGCGAGGAGTGGTTGGCAGGAAGGGGATGAGTGGGAGGGGGGCAACTCAGAGCCAGTGTGGGTGTAGGGCTCGTGGTCCTGGGGGGTCATAGTTTTGTGGACTTAGAGGCTTTATATAGCAAGTCGTCGTTATGTGTTAATTCTCTGAGGATGTGGGAAATCTTAACTGTCATGTTTTTTTTTTTTTTTTACCGTTCGACGATTTTAATGAGCTTAGAGGTAGCCCCCTCCCCCTTCACGTTGTTATTTTTTTTCTTGTCTCTTATGAAAACTGGTTGACTAAAGTCGGGGGTTCAGTACGCGCAACGGTTCGAACCCCCAAGAGGTGACTGGAGAATTTTCTGTCAGAAAGGGGAATACTCTGACCTCTTGCCTTTAAATGATCTGAACTACGGTATCCCAGCCTTTGACCCTCCAAGTCCCAGAAGGGGAGATGTGGGATTGGCTAATATGTATAAAACAACACACAGAAGGCAATTTGAGTGTAGTAGCCTATACAAAAATAAGTTAATGATTAAGAAACAGGAGCCGTAGAACTCGCTAAGCTCACGAGAATTTCCCTGTCTGCCCCTTGTTGTTTATGTAGTGTTTATGGCGGGTGGGCTGCTGTGTTTATTGTATGGGCGACACCTCACCCGGCCTTATCGCACCTTATCGCTACCACAACACTACCAACCGGCCTCAGGGGGCGGATAATAACGCAGCTTAATATAACCCTTGACCTACTTCCCCTACTCCTGCCTCTCATCCCCCATACCCAGCCTTTTTTTCCTCTCCTCCCCAGGGGCTGGTGGTTATGATAGTGAGCGTGTGAACATGATTAGTAGTCTATTAAACCTTAACACTTTGGCTGCGGTAGGTTTCACCCAGTTTACTATGATCGTCTGGCATTAGGTAGAATCATGACGCAGAATATAACTCCTAAACCTGCAGGTAGGGTTAAGTGTGAATGTGTAGCTTTCATATGATCATGCACTTAATATATTCTGGCTGTCACCATACAATTTTATTAGCTTCGGGAATCCTTTGACAGTTTAAGGGTGTACCCTAACTTATTTAATCCCCGGATAGTCAAGCAACTACTCAATGTTGTGGATGAGAGAAAAGTATTAACTCAGATTCTTAAGAATTGTTTAGTCTTGACCATGTTTAGCCAAACTCTATAAGTCAAGTGATTATCCAGGCAGCTTCTAAAGGTTAGTACTGTAACACAGTCAATAGCTGCAAGGGAACTTGTTCCATATATTTTCAACTCTGGTGTAGAAGAAATCCATTGCTTCATTTGGTTGGAATCATTTGTCAGTGATCTGCAGAGAATGTAAAGCTGTTACCTCTAGTTTAATTTGATTGACCTTTTGTGAAGTACGGGTCAACTGCCGTGTTGTCATGTTATCGTGGGGGAGGCGGTGGCTCAATCGGTAGAGAGGCGACTTGCAGTCCTACGGACCCAGGTTTAAATCCCCGCTGAGGCAGGGAACAGTTTAAGGATTTGAATTTCATTAAAATCAAGCTTTACTGATCTACCAGAAGACCCGCCGACATGTCGTAAAAATACCCCCGCTAATACCAGTACACCAGTCCTGTATGAAACAGTCCTAGCATGCATTCAATATGGACTGTGGGTGTTAGCGCCGAAGTGGTGATATGTAAAGGTGTATGGTATGTAGGAGGACTGCTGGGCCCTGATAGCAGGCTGTAAAGCCTATGTCCAGAGTTTGACACATAAAAAAAAAGTACATGAAAATTCTGTAAATGGTACCAGAATCAGATTCCTTCGTGGTCTGTGCTTTAACAAATTTAGCTCTCCTAAACGTTCCCTGTATGGTTTATTGTTTCTCAATTTTGGTACTGTATCTTTTCAGCTACTCGCCGCTGTACTCACGCTAGTTTATCCGTTTTTTTTTTTTTTTTTGTAATACAGTGGCCAGGGATGAGCACGATATTCCAAATGTAAAGCTGAAAAGAGAAAAAATATATGCCCTATCCCAGAACAGTTTACAGTCTCCCAACAGTGTTCATGTACCATCCTCTCTCTTCGTTACGCCTCCCCTCCTACCCCCTTCCCCTCCACCTCATAACAGTATTTCTCTGATGTGTTCAAGGATGCTTCTGTCGTTAACTGGGAAGGATCCCTAGCACAGAGTTAAATATAACTGTCTGGTGGCAGCAAAAACATAATTGAAGTGAATGTCGTCGTACTAAAGGAGAATCTATTTAATATTAATCGCCTTGCACATGAATGTGAAAAAGAAATCATGCGTTGGACTTGGGTAAATGTTGGCGTAGCAAGAGTACTGGTATTAGAACTTTACTTTTGCATTAACTGTGTAAACGAAACCATGCTATGAACGTCCGTGTGTATTAGATGACTACATTATCACATCCGTTAAATTATAACTGTGGTGAATATAACACATGAATTAACGAGAGATAAGCTATTCCAACCAGCTTTACAGTAATGAACTAAAACACTTCACTTGTATTTACTATAACAAAGAGGTGCTTCCATTCATCACAGGCTAATGGGGGGTTATTGCCACATTAATAACTTGATTAACCTTAGTGCATTACCGTGTGGCTTTGTGGGTAAGTGGTTTGTCGTTACTGAATTATATACCTATTATTAAACAGTTGTATTACAAGTTAATGGAGTCACGTAGTTATTACTGAGAGTACCAAATCTATTAGCAAAATTTCTCAGTCTTAATTTCTTTCTTTCGTTGTTTTACTATCACAAGACGATGATACTTAGCTTAGTGCAGACCTTTCCAAGGAAAGGAACATAAGAAATAGTAACTATTCTTTCTGCCGACAATTAATTCGACTTTGAAGTGGCCGTTCGTCGTGTTTTGTCTTCTCTTGACTTCGGTCGGGGAGAGAGAGAGAGAGAAAGGGAGAGTGTAGACAATAAAGAAAAGGAGTATCCTGGACCACCGTGGATAGTTTACGCTAGTTCCCCCCTTACCACAACAAACACCCCTCACCCTACCCTCTCCCTCCCCTCTCTCCCCTCCTTCACTACCCCTCTCTCTACCCTTTCGTCTCGTCTCTCTTCCTTCCCATCATCCTATCCCCACCTCCACCCTCTCCTATCTATTCTGTCCACCTCATTCTCTCTATCCTCTCTCTGATCTCTTCCTTGCTCACTTACTTTCTCCCCTTTCCCTGCTCTCTTTTCCCTCTCCCCTCTCTCTCCCGCATCCATTGCTTTCTCCCCAACCCCCGCTCCCCTTACCCTTAATCCCATATCTTCTTCTCCCCTCTGTCTCTCCTCTCTCTTCCTTAACCTCTCCTCTCTCCTTCTCCCCTCCCTCCCCTCTGTGTCATCCATCAAGAGTGCCGCTGAGGGGAGAGTGAGATGACAGATAGGGAGTGGTTTGCCTCACCCTCTTACCCTCCCATCTTCACCTCCACTCCTCTCTTCCACACCCTCCACTTATTGAAATCTGAATCCATGCTGATGGCGTATTAATCTGTGTATCCGTATTTGTAACTATATCTACAATCTATCTATCCCGGTCTATCTATCTATCTGCCCATCTAGCAGTCTGTCTGTCTATCTCTCTGTTTACCTCTTGTGCAGTATGAGGTTCAAGAATAAGCTTCAGTAACCATATATCTAGAACATTTACAAGCAGGTGACCATCCTTCGCCCATTGGTAGAAATATACATCGTTAAGAATCCATCAGTGTCCTCTTCTAGATTCTAACCGATCCGTACTGTACATGATTCACAGCTTGATTCTCGGCTCAAGTCACTATATCTTTGGATTATTGTACTAGTAAACAAAGGTTCTCTAAATGGCACCATCTGTCTGTCTGTCTGTCAGTCAGTCTGTCTGTCTGTCTGTCTGTCTCTCTTGCTTCTCTCTTTCCTACTTCTTTTTTCTTTTCTCTGTAAACCTCATTCCCTTTCTCTCTGCTCCTCCCTCCCTCTTTACGCGTCCCTCTCTTTTCTTCCCCCTCACCGCCGCTCGGCTTATCAAAGAAGCGTCGGTAATGAAAAAATGTTTAACTTAGGCTGCCTTGATACCTCAGGCTTGGAGATGACCTGAGATGAGTTGGAAATGAGTACGAGATAGAATGAGAAATAATGAAGGCTTCCTCATACCCCTTACCCCCATCTTCAGACCCTGGATTGCTGTCTGGCTGGATCTATCTGTCTATCTCTCTATCTTTTGCCAGACGCCTTAATCCTGGAAAGGGTGGCCACAAACAAATCGCCTCCACGTCAGACTGTTCTCTACTATTTGACTGCCCTCCCTCAGACTTACACTCTTCTCACCCGTATACCTCTCCACTCCATCCCTAAACCTCATCCTTGGTCTGCCCCTCCTCCTCTCCCCTTCCACCTCAGCTTAGGGGCGACCTCTTGCAGTGGAGGGATTAACGAAGGCCGCATCTAACCCCTCCAGTCCCAAAAGCGTCTCCTAGGCTGAATAAAATCGTCTGGTGGCAGCAAGATAACAAAAAATCCTCCCGCTGGTTGGGTTGGCTGTATTCGCCTTGAAGTAAGATATTTTGTAGCGTCTTTTCCTTAGCGATTATTTTATCTGCTAACTCTTATGGAAAAACTGTTGGAATTGCACAGGTTACGTACATACATATATACATACATACATACAGAAAAACATACAGATAGAAAGGTAGGTAGGTAGATAGATAGACAGATAAAAGAGATAGATAGATAGATAGACAGATAAGCAGATAAAATAGACAGACAGATACATAGATAGATAGATAAGAGAGACAGAAAGATTTAAGAGATGATGTAATATGCGGACTTAATCGCCAAGGAAGGAGTGTTACGAAGCTACCTGTGCCAGTGAGAATTCGGCTTATAAGACATTACGTGTGACATTTAACGAACCAGACGAACACGCTCACCCTAATTATACTACAAATGTCTGTATAAATCGGAAATCAAAGTTGACATTGTTAGGGTCCACGCAGTTTTAATCAGCCCCTTCAACCACCCAATTCAACCCTCTAATTGTCGGTCGTTACGGATCACTCGGCATTTGGGATAGTTTGAAGCGGTCGGACTGGTTACTGAGGCCTTTGATGTGGTTCGGGTTGATTTGCGTTGGTCGGGAAGTTGTTTGATGGATTTGTGATCATGATGGTTGATTGGAGTGTTTCTGTTTCTTTATCTGTTGTGTTTATCTTGTTATAGTCTTGCAATAAGCTATTTATCGTTCTTTATTTCTGCTTTGCTGTGTTATCGCGTCAGTTTCTCTCCATAATTTGTTTCCTTTTCGAGTATGACACCATTTTGATTTGCGTTATTTGTCCATTTGTAAACACTCCCCAGCTTGAGTAATCTGCACTGTTCGTATGGCTGTCTACTGTTTCGTCTGCCTTTTTCCATATTATTTTGGTTTCTTGTTTGCCTGCCTCCGTACCTGCCTTCCTGCCTTCCTTCTTAACCTATCTACCTTCGTACTGTACCTGTCTCCCAGCCTCTCGTCATAATTACCACCCTCCCTCCCTGCCAGCCTCCTCTCCTCCATGCCTGCATCTCTTCCTGCCTAGCCTTCCTGCTGTCTTTCCTACCTGCCTGTTTTCTTTCTTCATTCCTGCTCTACCTGCCTGACTTCCGGTTTGACTTCTCTTCCTGCCTGCCTGCCCAACTGCCTGCTTTTCCTTCTGCCTTCCTTCCTACATGCTCTTCTCCCTACCTGCCGTTTACCTCCATGCTTCCATATCTTTTTCCACTACTAGTCTGTCTGCCTCATTCACCTGCCTGACTTCCCACCTTCCTTCTTGCCTACCTTCCAACCTTCTTTTCTGCTGTTTCACTCCTCCCTGCCTACCCTTTTCATCCTTCTACATTTGCCCCGTGCCTGCTTGCATATTTCACCCACTTACCTGCTAACCCATCTAACTTTCTCTGCTTATATTCATTCGTACCTTTCTCCTTCCATGCCTACATTTTTTCTCCATGCCTTCCCCTGATTTTTTCTGCCTGCCTAACCCAACCAATCACCTTCCTCATTTACCCACCTGCCTCACTTATCCCCCTGCCTCACGCACCTGGCCGTCTACCTCATCCTCACCCACCCACCTGCCTGCCTGTCTGTTTACCTGCCTACCTACCTACCTCCCTGCATTCCTTATTGCCTGCCTCATTATCCTTCCATGCCTGCCTCTCCACCTGCCCACCTGCCTACCCACCTCAGAATATTCGTACTTGCCTGTCCTTCTTCCTCGCCCATCGCCTTGAACCTCTCCTACCTGCCTACATACCTTCCAGTTTAAAGTCCTATTTACCTACCTACTTGTCTACTTACCTACCTACCTTGCTACCTCCTTCCGCTCCATCTGCCTACTTCTGTTCCTTCTTTCCTGCAAAATTAACTTAGTAACTCACTATTCTCATTTTCTCCTTTCCTCTTCTTTCCCTCTTTAAAATCCTTCTTTTTATACTCATGTTCATTTTTTATCTCCCTATATCCTCCCGCCTTTCAACCTCCTTGTCGTCCTCCTCTTCTTGTTCTCCTCCTCACATCCTGTTCCTCCCTCTTCTCCACCCTGTCTCAGTCTCTCCTCCTCATAGCCATCTTAGTTCTTAGTTCCTTCTCTTTATGTTCATCTTCCTCCTCCTCCTCCTCCTCCTCCTCCTCCTCCTCCTCTTCCTTTTCCTCTTCCCCTTCCTCTTCCTCTTCCTCCTCCATCATCCACTCTTAACTCCTTATATCCATCTCCATTCCTTTATCTCATCTTTCTTCATACTCGTCCTCCTCCTCTTCATTTTTCAGTCTCCTCTTCTCTTCAACATCCCAAGAAGCTAAGGTGGTGCCCAGAAATTCATCTTCCCATCATCTTCTCTCCTACCTCTACCTCCCTCTTCCTCCTTCCCCCCTTCTCCTCCTCCTTCTCCTTCTCCTCCATATCTCCTCCTCACTTTCAATCCTTCTCCCGTCCTCGTCCCTCCCATCCTCCACCCTCCACTTCTTCATCTCAAGGGGTCTAAAACTGGTGCCGAGAAACTCGTCCTGGGGCTTAATTAGCGGCCTCAAAATTTTATACAACGCGTGCCGGGAAGATGCTGGGGGGGCAGGGGGGGAGGGGAGAAAGAGAAGGGGGTGAGGACGAATTTGGGGGGAATGGGAGAGGTAGAGTTAGTGGGACGAGAGGGAGTGGGGAGGAAAGTGGACGAAAGGGAGAGAATGGGGTAGGGGGGAAGAGGACATGGGAGGGAAGATGGAGAGGAGGGGAGCATTCTTCAAGATCAACGGCGACGTAAAGAGAGGTATGGGAGGAAGACGGTAAGGGATGAGAGAATAGAACAAAGATGTAGGATGGAGAGAGAGAAAAAAAAAATAGGTGAATGGCTCAAGGGGAAAGTGGGAGAGGGAACGAAAGGGAAGATAGGGGTGAAGGGGAAAGGTGGGGGTGGAAAGAGAGAGAGTTGGGGAAGATTTTAACAACGCTCACTGTCTTTCAATTTCATCTTCCCCATTTCTCCCCGTTACCTCCACGGTTCTTTGTGCTTTCCTCCCCACTCATGCAGTATCCTCCCAACCCTCGTAGCAGTTGGGGAGGACCAAGGAGAGAGTGAGGAAGGGAGAGAGCAGAAGAAATAACGAGGGGAGGAGAAGAGGGTTGGGTACGATCTCGTCTAACGTTGCACTCCTGAAACTTCGTCGTCCTCACTTCTCTACATCGTTTCCTGCGTTCACTCTGCTTACCTCCCCACCACTGCCGTCCCCTACCTACTCTCCTAGCTGATGGGGAGGAGTGGGGAGGAGGTAGAGAGGACAGACTGAGGAGGAAGAGTGGAAAGATGAGAGGAAGAGAAGGAGAGAGGGGGTTCTTTTTTAGCTAACCCTTCTATTTTGCAAGTCCTTCTCCTCATTTCTCCCCTTCACATCATCACATCTCTACGTACGTCCCCACCCTTACTGCTACCCTCATAACATCTGGGGAAAGGGTAGGAGGAGGTAGGGTAGGAGAGGGTAGGAGGAAAATAAGTTGGAGTAAGGATGGGGGATAGTTTCAGCTACCCCCACTTCGCCTAACATCTCTTTGATTCATCTGCTTCTCCCTCCATATCTCCCGTCCCCTCCCTACCCTCCTAGCACTTGGGAGGGGGTTGTGTGGAGGTGGGGAGGGAAATGGAAAAGTGAGAAAAATCTGTGGGAGGGAGAAAAAGGAGGAGGCCAATTCCAACCTACATAGCTTCTCCCCAACGTCTCCTAGGTGTAGTTATACTCCCCACCCCTGCCGTCCCCTCCCCATTCTCCAAGCACCAGGGCATGGATGGGGAGGAGAGGATGTGGGGAAGGGCGTGTGATGGATAATTCTGGAGGAGATGTGGAAGTCGCAGCCACTACCTCTTGCCGGGCCTGCAAAATTTATTACGTGTTCATAATTATGCTACCGGGGGTAATTGGTTTGTTGGAGGCGGGACGGGGAGGGAAGGAGAGACGGAGGGAGGGAGGGGGAAGCAGAGGGAGACGGGGGAGGAGGAGGAGGAGGAGGAAAGGGAGAGGGAGGGTGAAGATGAAGACGAATACGAAGAGGGACAAGAGATATGAGAAGGAGATGAAAATGGAGAAAGAAAGGGAGTGGGAGAAGTTGAAGACGAAGGAGAGGGTGGAGGAATAAGAAGGCGAAGGGGAAGGGGAAGGAAGAAAGGAGAGATGGGAAGGAGGAAAGGAGAAAGATCAGAGAGAGGGATGATGATGGGATTGTGAGAAGGAAAAGAGCGAGGACGGAGAGGGAAAGGGAGACAATGGAAGAGAGATACGGAGAGGGGAAGAGAGAAAAGATGAAGACGGAAACAAAGGAGGGCAATAGACAAGGGAAGGAGGAGGAGGAGATGGAGAAATAGAAGGAACGGGGGGCAGGGCCAGAGGGGGAGGAGGAGGAGGCGAAGACGAAGATGAAGGAAAAAGGAAGAGGGAGAGAGAGAGAGAGAGAGAGAGAGAGAGAGAGAGAGAGAAACAAGAATGATTGAGAGAGTGAAGGGGAAAGGAGAATGCTGGGGAGAGAGGTATAGGAAACGTTCGTGTGGGAGAAAAGGGCGTTATGGTGGACAGAAAATCAGCGAAGAAGGAAGAGAACTACATCAAGCCCTCTTTGTCAATACCCATTTTTTTCACGTTAGTTTTTACCATCAAGTCTTAAGAGACTTTAGCCACTGAAGTTAAATCTGTAAAGGTGGCCAGCGTCCCCAATTTACAGGACTAAATGTATGGAGAAAAATATAATAGTTTAAGATTGTAATTAAGGGTAGGTGATTGGTCTACTCCCCTAGTGACTTCAAAAGATCGAAAAACCTCCAGACGC
>JAGKTI010040243.1:0-10436 GCA_018397915.1 Birgus latro
TCATCCAACGCCGTCACCCACATCTCACCCGCTTCACCCGTTGCCGAGCCGGACCAGATCTGCAGACGTCAGCTCGCGCTCCCACGATCGGATAACGCCCAACCAGCAGTCTTGTGCATAAACAAATTGACCAACACCACCTGCACTACTCCTCTCTCTCTATCTCTTCCTCCTCCTTCCTCCAGTTATCTCTTTCTCTCAACCTCTCTTCCTTATTCCATCTCCCTATTGCCCACAGCTGTACACAGAATCCATCGAACCCCTACTCTTTCCCCCCTGTCCGCGTTTCATCCTAAACTCACGTCCGGCAGGCGGTGTCACCTGCACACCTGTAACAGCTGTGAGTCTTCTTACATCTGCCTGAGGGGATGCATGTCGGCTTCCCGACAGCTTGTTAAACCTGGGCAGCCCTTGCAATGGATCCCACACCCCCTGTCCACAGGCTAGTGGTGAATCCTTCCCTGACTTAAAGGTTGGGGTAGGATTTGCATCCCCTTCCTCTAAAAATTTACATCTCGCACAACTCAAGAAAAGAAAGAGGGATCAGCGTCTGGGTCACCAAATGTTGGGGGTGGGTGGGTGTCATGCTGCTGGCACCAATCATGATGGTTGCCTGGGCCTACAGAACCCCAGCAGCTGGATGGGGGAGGTGGGGGGGAAGACTCCCTAGCCTCATCCCTGTTTTAATTTGTGCTGCAGTGGCACAGAGAACATACAAACCTGTAAAACTATGCACCTTCAGAAGTCACTTTGAATGGAGGCTTGGAACATTCTAAGCCTTTCAAAGGATGACCAAATGCCTTTGCTGTCATGAGAATTGTGCAGATTGAGGGTTGGCACAGCCACACTATCTACTGTGAGGCGACTTGGGCATGGCGAGATCAGCTGCAATGGTTGTGCATACTACTGGTCAGACAGTGGCGACAGTGCCCAGCTTAGAGGTGTTGCTGTGGTATCTGATGCTCACTTTGTGTTGACAGGGTTACTCCAGTCGATAAGAACATAAAACTGGTGAGGTTGGAGTACTCCTTGGGCTTCATCTTTCTTACTGCTGTGTACACTCCAACAGAGATGGGTGACCTTGTAGAGAAAGAGCTTTTCTAACTCTCAGCTGTGGAACAGTGTCCCTCATGAAATACACTCTTGGCCCTGGGTGACTCCAGTGCAGTTACTGGCACTGACAGGGAAGGCTTTGAGGTATGTGTAAGTCCCTACGGCTCAGGAACAAGGAATTCTAACAGTTCTTGCCTTCTGGAGTTTGCAGAGTCCTGTAAAATGAGAAGTGCTGGATCCTGGAGTTCTGAAGATCTTAAAGGTAAGATCACTTTAATATGGTGATCTGACTTTAGCTCTAGAATGTGCACATATCACCCATCACTTTCACTAACTTAAGATGACTCAGCTTCCAGTGGCTGGGGCTTCACCACTTGACTTGGTATTCCAGTACCAGAGGAGATGTGAAGGAGACTGGGCACATCCTTGTTAGTACTCGTTGAAGGATCCTTCAGAACTGCAGGGTTTTCATGAGTGCAGAGTTGTGCTACTGATCACAGACTTATTGCTACTCTAAGGGTACAAATCAAAACTTAGAGGGGGTCAAGGTACTACCATAAACAGTTTTCCATCAAGAGTAGGTCAGGAATGAGAAGTGTGCTTACAAATGTGCAAAGGCAGTCTCGAGTCAGTTTGACATGCTCAGTACTACTGAGGATCCTGTTATATGATGAGATACCTTTAGGTATGCTACCCTAGCAATAGCTGTTAAGCATGTGAGATAGCACCAGAGATCAAGGAGCAACTTTGTTTCATTGGGGACACTTGTCAAAAATGAAAAGAATGGTGCTGCCAGACTGGCTGGTGATTGGGAGCAGTACAGATTTCTGTCTTGAGAGGCACAAGTTTTACTGACATGGGACAAGGAGAGGCATGTCTGGGAAATAGTTGAGGAGGTGGAAGGCCATTTTCTTGCAAATGATGTTTGACCTGCCTACTGACCCCTGAAGAAGCTTCACCCCAGACCTGCCTCTCAGGTTAATTCTGTTCAGATAGCAGATGGATGGCTCGTTGAGGTGAGTACTTTGAGCAGCTGTATATGGCTGAACCTCTCAGTGGAAAGCTTCCGTCAGTGGATGTAGAGCCACTGACTACTCTCCCACGATACCGTGCCTTTTCTAGAAGAAATCAAGGGGGCTGAAAGATGGTCGAGCAACTGGTGCTTGTGGGATCCTGGTAGAAGTAATCAAAGCTGGAGGCAAAGCCATGATCAGGGCATTACATGCAGTCACAGAAGAAGCCCTCTGACAGACTGGTATAATTCCTTCTGCCTGGACATGGGGTCTGGTCACCCATTATCTGGAAAACAAAAGGATACCAGCATGACTGTAGTAACTACCATGGTACTGCAGTGCTCAGTGTGCCAGGCAAGGTTATTGCTCACATTCTTCTAATGCATATCTGGGACCAGTGACTAAAGTTTCAGAGGCCTGAGCAATTCAGATTCACACCCAAGAAGTCTACAGTTGACTGCATCCTAGCACTCTTAGTTCTCACTGAACACTACTTTGAGTATCTACTTCCAGCCTATGCTGATCTCAAGAAGGCATTTGAAACAGTAAATTGGGAAGTATTATGAGAATTCCTGCAACTCTGTGGGATCCCCACAAAAATAATCTGACTGACTGCTGGCCTGTATTCAAACACTGATAGTGCTATCAAGTGTGAAGGGGCACATTCACCTTCTTCCCAGTACCTACTGTTATGGATAAGACAGGAATGTGTCCTTGCTTCCATGCTTTTCAACATGTGCATGAACACTTGGCTGGGCTGTGAGTGTATACACTGAGGTGTTAACTGGCAATTTCAGAATTACTGACCCTGGCTTTGCTGATGATGCAGTTGACCTAGTGGAGTCACTGGAGATACTACTGAATGCCCTCGACGACTTTCACGAGAATGAGAACCCATGGGGATCAAGGTCTCCTGGGCCAAGACCCAGGTCCAGGAATTTGATGGTTTCTTGGATGAAGTAGTTCAGTCTGTCCAAGCACGTGGTGAGAATGTGGAAGTCTTGGAAAGATTCACTTATCTTGGTAGTATGGTCAACAATAATGGTAGGTCAGGCAATGGGATTTCTCATTACACTGGTTTGGTCTAGGGAATTATGAATTCACTCAACTCGGGTATTTGGCATTGCCATTATTGTATTTGTATAGAAGGAAAAAAATTTCCATCTTCAATGCTCTGGTGTCCCCCACCTACCTCTGGCTGTGAGACACAGATAATTAAACAGTGACTTGAAACAGTGAACTGACTCCTTTGATACTAAGTGCCTTCTCAGTATCATGGGTTATTGCTGATACAACCAGGTGCCTAATAAGTGACTACTCTGCTAGACTGAATCAAAGCCTATTACCCACATAATACAGTCTGGTCTTGCAATACAACTGTTTGCTGTGTGATAAATTGCTAGAATGATACTTAAAAAGTTACACCCTTTTTTAGAAACATTAAAAATTTTTATCTCAATTTCTCTAAAACAACATTTTTGATGGCCGCCTCCGAGGATCTCGTGTGGATGTGGTGACACACGCAAGCCAACAATCAGCTGTCAGAGCCAAGATGACCACCCAGTGTTTATATTCACTGTGATCGTCTGTCTTTTGTTCCATTTTGTGCATGAAATGCCATTGAAACACCACTGCTATTGTCAAATAACAGTGCAAGTGCTTAACAAATAGTGTTTCTTTTCCTTTAAAATAAAGGCTCCAACATGCTTGCATGTGTCGGTCTTGGTCACTTAGTGATAGCTCTCCATGTTGCTCGATCTCTGGCAGCCTCCCTATTCAGTTCCTTATCCCTGAGGTCACACTCTACGACCTCATCCAAAGGTCTTTTTCGGTCTGCCTTTCTCAACCCAGTCCCAAGTGTTCACACTTCTCACTTTCTGCACCCAACTGTCATCCCCCATCCTCTCTGCATGCCCAAACCAACTCAGTCTATCCCACCTCATCACAACACCAATACACTCAGGTCCCATTCTTCCTCTCAGTTCTTTCATCATAAACCTAGCCCCCTTAAGACTCACATTCAAGAATGCACTCTACATTCAACTAATCATTTTCATTTCTGTAAGTCTGAGCCTACAAATATCCTCTTCCATTACTGCCCAGGTCTCACTACCATACAGCATTACACTCTTAACACATGCCATATACAAAGATCCCTTAGCACAGAGGGAGAGCCCTCTCAATGTCAGGAGAGCCAACAGGCTCCCTGAACTTCTTCCAACCACTCCTCACTCTAGCCACAGAGCTAGCTCCAGCCCCACCTCCAGCACATACTCATAACACGCCTTCCAAGTAACAAAACTCTTCCACACGAGATTCAACAACAAGATCAATCCTTTCACACCTGACAATCTCCAAATGCGTTCCCTGACACACCGTACACACAAAATCAGCATTATCTCGCAGTGACAACATTTTTGTAAGAAATACTGAAACTAGTGACTTGGAAATTGTGTCAACCTTACATACACAGCCTCCCCAGCCTCCAATCAGCTGATTAAGGCAAAATAGCCTCCCAGTGTTTACATTTGCCATGACAGTCTGCCTTTCGTCCCATCTGTGCATGAAAGGCCACTAAAATACCATTGCTATCACCATATAGCAGTGCAAATGCCTAACAAATAATGCAGTGTGCAATATTACGTAAAGTGATAACTTCTCTGTGTGAAATAGTGAAACTTGTGACTTGGAAATTATGTCTGGCATACATGCTACCCCTAGTGAAAGCGTGGTGGTACTGAGGGGTGCTGAGATAAGCATAAATGGATTGGATTTTTTAAGATTTTAGGTTCTGCGGTCAAAGTTACCCTCCCAGGCCCTGCTGAACTCATGTTATACCAACCTTGCAATGCGATAGGTCTTCACTTGATGCAACCGTATCATACAGTGAGACCAGACTGTATGTTAGTGCCAAGGTATATGGACACATGGCCCATTTTCCTGAGGCTGATCCTGCACACACGGTAATCTCTGAGGTAGTTAACCTGGTGTAAAGGAGACCACGGGTAAGACCATAGGACTCATGGCTGGAGCAGATCAATTGCTCCTGTCACAAGATACTTAAAGGGGAAGGAGTTGCTGCCTGGAGGACTGCATGGAGGGACGACTGTGGATGGAGTTGGAAGGGGAGTGGTTTGCCCCCATATGATGATGACTATTATTTACAATATGTGATCTGAGTTTATTTCATATCTTTCCTAATGCTTTTTCTCCTATGGCCATACAAGTTTCATATGAATATCTTCAATACTGAGGGGAGAAAAAAAAAAATCACTGAAATCACTGGAAGAGTTTACGAACTTTGCTCCTAAGGGGGATATCAGCAATCAATTTACTGTATTCTACTTTTAAATGGTTGTGGCTTATAAATAATAATAATAATAAAAAACTGCATCTCCCAGACTTTCCCTTAAAAATAATAATCATAATAATAAAACCAACTGAGAGCAACAACCATGCCATGAAGTGTCCCATCCCAATGAAACAAACCTGGCAAGATCAATGGGCGGGATGTAGAAACCAGCTCAGACGCTCAAGCATAGCCCCTCAAGGGCTCAGATGACCAGAGGGAGGGACTTTACACAGCAGCATTCTGAAGGAAGGGGGGGCACCAGGATACAGCAGGCGATATGCTTCTCACCCAAGCCACTCAATGAGCAAAGCTCGACACAGGGAAAACATCAGCAGGATCTTGAATTTGGCTCTCTGTTGTCTTGCTTTTGTTTTTTCTTGCAGGGAGCAATTTTGCAGGCTCCTGGCCTCTGGTTCCTTCTTTCTTGCATTTAGGGGGAAAAAAAAAAAAAGGCAAGGACACTGCGACTTGACTGGTGGCATGCCTCATCTCACTGGCATGAGAAACCCACCAGGGAGTAGACTGTAGCACCAAACGAGTAGGGCAGTACTCCCAAAGTGGATGGAAAGCTGCTGACAGGGAGAGCTGAAGCTCCCAATTCATCAGCCCTCAGGACTAGTTTCTGACTATCCCCCTTCACTACACCTTTTCAGTGTTTCAGTAACACAAAGAGGAGGCCACCATGCTCTCCAATACAAGTTTCTCTAACTGTCTACACCAAACTACATGCACGTTACATACTTCACTTCCTATTCAAAATGTAGGCAAAAAATGGCATTCCAACCCCAAGTCTCAGAGTCCTAGAGGGAGGAACCATCAACATCCCCACCAACC
Organism: Birgus latro; assembly: GCA_018397915.1. Classification (NCBI taxonomy): domain Eukaryota; kingdom Metazoa; phylum Arthropoda; class Malacostraca; order Decapoda; family Coenobitidae; genus Birgus; species Birgus latro. The sequence continues at coordinate 6,253 of JAGKTI010040243.1, forward strand.
GACCCTCTCCCTGTGATGACCAAGTGAGATGCCTAGAACCACTGTCTGACCCACTTCTTCATTTCTGCAACATTTGCGGCCTTTCCTCTTTCTCTCTGTTGAACACCACCTCACCTTCTCTTCCTCACTGAGACTCAACTGTCTGGGGAGACTGATAGTAAACCCTTCTCTGCATCCTCCTGCAGTCTCTACACTCATTTCAAAGCCAAAGGTGGCTGTCGTGTATACGTATGCAACAACATATCTTCCTCTCATGTTCCTGAACTAGAATCTTCTGAATTCTCTACTCTCTGACTTCAGCTGCTCTGTCATTCTCTGACTAAATATATCAGTGCTGTTTATTTATCCCCTAATTCTACTGACTATGAAAAATTCTTCAACTATCTTACTTCAACAATGGAGCACATCCTATCAATTTCTCATTCCTCTGAATTCTCCATTCTAGGGGCCGGATACTCAAAACGTTTAACGGCACCTTTTGTGCCAAAGGCGCCGTTACACATCGCCTTTCCGTGAAAGACGCATACTCAAAAGCTCGGCTGTGTGTGGCCATATTGGAAAACATTCCTCGTTAGCGCCTTACGGGACCAGCAGGGTCGGAGGAGCCCTAGCGATCAAAAGGCGCCTGTGCTTGACAACAAGAAGTCGTGGATGATGTGTGTAGCGCTCCTCGCTTGTATTTAGATGAATTACTGCCTCATTACCTTATTTGGAGTGGAATGGTTTGCGTCAGAAGAAGTTATTTGGTAACAAGATATCATAATTCTAGTAATAATGACGTAACTGTGGAGTATGTGTGGTATTTGGGTATAGTCAACTCGACGGTAGAGGCACATACTGTTGAATGCTATTTCTTCAATACATTTAGTCATAAAATGCTGCAGAAACGTGTGTGTAACGTTCAGTTGATTGCTCAATGCATATAGGTATTTATATTCAGAATATATTAACAATTCAGTGTGAGTTCTGTTGGATCAGTCACGCCTAGTGTAAGCCTAAACCACCAGCTTCAGCTAGAGGTACTGCAGTACTTCAGTTAATGGAATTTGGATATATTCAGTTTTGACCCTAATAGTTACTGATCTGAAGTAAGTCAGGTCGCCTATTTGCAGGCAAATTTTATATTCCAGGGAATGTATGGAAAATGCAATTTCATGAAAATCCTAGTCAGTGTGTGAAATGGATTTTATTTAACTTATGTTGGGAGTATTTCCATTATATTAGTATAAATAAAGGTTGTAGTTAGGTGAGCTTAATATACAGTATTATTTAAGAAGGGTTAGGTAAGAAGGGTTAGGTTACGTTAGGTAATGTTCGAGTAATGTTAGGTCTAGCTAGTATAGGTTTGTTAATAAGTTATGACTAGGTTTTGGTAAGTTGGACAGAGCACAATCTAAATTAATCAGATCTAATCCAACTTAGCTACATTCAGCCAAACCTGACCTGACTTTCACTGAAATGTAACCAAAATCATCCTGGTCTAAAAATTCATTTCACAGATTGACTAATGAATTCACAAAATGACTATCTTCACAGATTTCCTGTAACATTATGGGCTATAATCTACTGTTTCTTGTTGCTGTGGTTGCTAAGTGAGTACAGTGAAGTATTTGGTTAGGAATGAAGATTATGGCAGAATAATCTTAGTTTAGCTAGCACAGATGTTTTTTTATTTGGTCAGTCACCTATCCCCCATAATATCCCTTAAGCACTAAACCAAATCCTCATTGTGTTAAGGGTATGGCACCTAACCTGATGATGCAAAGGCCCACAACAGTAACATGCAACAGCGGAAAATCCATCCACGACGGGTTTCCCCACAATTACACTTTGAATACTATAAGTTAGATTTGAATAGCCAAGGTTATGATAGGTTAGGTCAGTTTAGGATACTGGTGGGTTATATTAAGGTTTGTTGTCCAAAACTATATCCTCTCAGATATGCTCCTATGTTATACCAAATGAACTCAACGTTAACTACCTAAACATCATTATTCTAAATCAGTTATGACAAGAAAGAAAATTTGACTTGAAACTGAAATGCGGCAATGCCCGTGTTTCTCCCATTGTAACCTAGTTTCTCTCCCTAGGATAGCAGCTGCTGATCCACCAGTTGGTCTAGGAAATGAAATGGTAACTACTCTTCTTGCTTAGAGAAGAGGAATACTGGCCGGACAAACACCTCGTTATATATACATGTTTCAGGGAATTTGTTTAGCCAGTGATTTCATGAAATTCCTTGGAAATTCGTGAAATGAGTTAAAATTAGCTTGGGCCAATTAAGGTTAGGTTTATTTAGGCCATGGTTAGGTTAGGCTGGGATAATTAAGGTTAAGTTTAGGTTACATTCACTTAGACTGTGGTTAGGTTAGGCTGGGATAATCGAGGTTAAGTTAAGGTTAGTCAGGTAAGGTTAGGTTAGACTAATATAGGAAGATACAAAACTTTTAATCGTTCATCTAAATTAACCTAACCTAACTAACCTTGCCTAACCTAAACTTAACCTAGACTGTCCCAGCCTAACCTAACCACAGTCGAAATTAACCTATCCTATTTTAAACAATCCTAATTTTAAGTAATTTCACAAATTCCTAAAGAATTTCATGAAATCACAAGTTACACGAAGTTCCTGTATTATATATATATATATATATATAAAATGTGTGCACTAAATATTTAAAGGTGTTACTGAAGGTACTGTACACACATGAATAGACCGTATCTTTATTTTGTGCAGCTTATGTTTATTCACCATTCCCACAAAATATCACTACGAAAACGGAAGTATCTCGGGAATACTGCGTTGCACCCTCACTTCATGTTTTGTTTACGTCCGTCAGCTGAGAGGAAGTGCTGCTTTGTGATTGGCAGACACTTCCTAAGAGTATTTTTATATCGCTGCTGTGATTGGCTGCGGTATCAAATGGCGCCTTCTGAGCGAAAGTTGCCTTTTCACGGAAAGGCACACCAAAGGCGCCTTTAAAATTGTTTGAGTATGGGAGTCAGGTGTGCCCTCAAAGGCGCCATTGACCTGCCGTACACAAAGGCGGCGTTCATCAACTGGCACCGTGGGTAAAGGCTCGTTTTGAGTATCCGGCCACAGGTGATTTCAATGCTCACCATCACCTTTGGCTCTCCTCTCCTTTCAAAGATCCACCTGTTGAACAACCCTACATCTTTTCTATCCATAATGACCTAGTATAGGCATTCATATAGTCATAGCACAATATGTAATAGTTATAGGCGTTAACCACTGCCGTGCTAATTCTTAACCTGATTACCTTCACTGAGTCAGTGTTTTAGGACATATTAAGTTGATTTTTTGTCATCAGATCAAGTGTTCCTGGGCTCAAACTCTTCATCATCCTCATATTTATGTAATTTACGCCTCTTGGGTCAGTGGGAAGGCGGTGATAAGCCACCAGCACCGTGGGAGGTAGACGGGCGTGAATCCTTCATTGCTGGGCTACAAAGCAAGAGCTGAATTACTGCATTTTGTGGGGGTATAAGACCCACTTTTTTGTCTCAAAATTACCTTCAAATATCCCCATGCGTCCTGGAGGCCAGACTAGACAGATTCGCTTTGCTCCAATTAGAAGAATCTCTTATACAGATGATCATCTCATTGCATAGCAGTCACAAGTATTTTCTAGAGTATAAAGACCTTTGATTTATTGTAAAAAATTACATTCACACGCATATATATTCAGATTATATGATTAGGAACACCGAAGTTCAAGAGCAGAACACTCACGGTTTGTTTACATGTGACGGTCTAGGGGTTTAGTGGTATAGCAATTTAGCATCTAGTATACACCCTATTCTAGCAGGCTAACATGATCACTGGTGAACTGCCTGTTAACCTTCTGAAAGGCAATCATGATCCCTTCACTTGCCATCCACTCACTAACTAGCAAGGCAATCATACTGGAGAGAGGTTGGTTAGCGAGACTGCCGAGTCATTATAAAAGATGTCTGTCCCATATGGAAATTTGATCACCCTTGTTAGGCTGGCTTCTCTCACTGGTATTGTTTAATTCAAGACAATTGTATTATAAAAGGAAGTAGTCTTATATTACTGGCAGAGAAAAACAGGAAAACAATTGTAACATTAAACTACTGTACTGCCTGAAATTACAGATACACTGAGTTTTTCAGCCATGACTGGTGTACTTTAGCAGTGT
>JAGKTI010040244.1:0-10436 GCA_018397915.1 Birgus latro
TCATCCAACGCCGTCACCCACATCTCACCCGCTTCACCCGTTGCCGACCCGGACCAGATCTGCAGACGTCAGCTCGCGCTCCCACGATCGGATAACGCCCAACCAGCAGTCTTGTGCATAAACAAATTGACCAACACCACCTGCACTACTCCTCTCTCTCTATCTCTTCCTCCTCCTTCCTCCAGTTATCTCTTTCTCTCAACCTCTCTTCCTTATTCCATCTCCCTATTGCCCACAGCTGTACACAGAATCCATCGAACCCCTACTCTTTCCCCCCTGTCCGCGTTTCATCCTAAACTCACGTCCGGCAGGCGGTGTCACCTGCACACCTGTAACAGCTGTGAGTCTTCTTACATCTGCCTGAGGGGATGCATGTCGGCTTCCCGACAGCTTGTTAAACCTGGGCAGCCCTTGCAATGGATCCCACACCCCCTGTCCACAGGCTAGTGGTGAATCCTTCCCTGACTTAAAGGTTGGGGTAGGATTTGCATCCCCTTCCTCTAAAAATTTACATCTCGCACAACTCAAGAAAAGAAAGAGGGATCAGCGTCTGGGTCACCAAATGTTGGGGGTGGGTGGGTGTCATGCTGCTGGCACCAATCATGATGGTTGCCTGGGCCTACAGAACCCCAGCAGCTGGATGGGGGAGGTGGGGGGGAAGACTCCCTAGCCTCATCCCTGTTTTAATTTGTGCTGCAGTGGCACAGAGAACATACAAACCTGTAAAACTATGCACCTTCAGAAGTCACTTTGAATGGAGGCTTGGAACATTCTAAGCCTTTCAAAGGATGACCAAATGCCTTTGCTGTCATGAGAATTGTGCAGATTGAGGGTTGGCACAGCCACACTATCTACTGTGAGGCGACTTGGGCATGGCGAGATCAGCTGCAATGGTTGTGCATACTACTGGTCAGACAGTGGCGACAGTGCCCAGCTTAGAGGTGTTGCTGTGGTATCTGATGCTCACTTTGTGTTGACAGGGTTACTCCAGTCGATAAGAACATAAAACTGGTGAGGTTGGAGTACTCCTTGGGCTTCATCTTTCTTACTGCTGTGTACACTCCAACAGAGATGGGTGACCTTGTAGAGAAAGAGCTTTTCTAACTCTCAGCTGTGGAACAGTGTCCCTCATGAAATACACTCTTGGCCCTGGGTGACTCCAGTGCAGTTACTGGCACTGACAGGGAAGGCTTTGAGGTATGTGTAAGTCCCTACGGCTCAGGAACAAGGAATTCCAACAGTTCTTGCCTTCTGGAGTTTGCAGAGTCCTGTAAAATGAGAAGTGCTGGATCCTGGAGTTCTGAAGATCTTAAAGGTAAGATCACTTTAATATGGTGATCTGACTTTAGCTCTAGAATGTGCACATATCACCCATCACTTTCACTAACTTAAGATGACTCAGCTTCCAGTGGCTGGGGCTTCACCACTTGACTTGGTATTCCAGTACCAGAGGAGATGTGAAGGAGACTGGGCACATCCTTGTTAGTACTCGTTGAAGGATCCTTCAGAACTGCAGGGTTTTCATGAGTGCAGAGTTGTGCTACTGATCACAGACTTATTGCTACTCTAAGGGTACAAATCAAAACTTAGAGGGGGTCAAGGTACTACCATAAACAGTTTTCCATCAAGAGTAGGTCAGGAATGAGAAGTGTGCTTACAAATGTGCAAAGGCAGTCTCGAGTCAGTTTGACATGCTCAGTACTACTGAGGATCCTGTTATATGATGAGATACCTTTAGGTATGCTACCCTAGCAATAGCTGTTAAGCATGTGAGATAGCACCAGAGATCAAGGAGCAACTTTGTTTCATTGGGGACACTTGTCAAAAATGAAAAGAATGGTGCTGCCAGACTGGCTGGTGATTGGGAGCAGTACAGATTTCTGTCTTGAGAGGCACAAGTTTTACTGACATGGGACAAGGAGAGGCATGTCTGGGAAATAGTTGAGGAGGTGGAAGGCCATTTTCTTGCAAATGATGTTTGACCTGCCTACTGACCCCTGAAGAAGCTTCACCCCAGACCTGCCTCTCAGGTTAATTCTGTTCAGATAGCAGATGGATGGCTCGTTGAGGTGAGTACTTTGAGCAGCTGTATATGGCTGAACCTCTCAGTGGAAAGCTTCCGTCAGTGGATGTAGAGCCACTGACTACTCTCCCACGATACTGTGCCTTTTCTAGAAGAAATCAAGGGGGCTGAAAGATGGTCGAGCAACTGGTGCTTGTGGGATCCTGGTAGAAGTAATCAAAGCTGGAGGCAAAGCCATGATCAGGGCATTACATGCAGTCACAGAAGAAGCCCTCTGACAGACTGGTATAATTCCTTCTGCCTGGACATGGGGTCTGGTCACCCATTATCTGGAAAACAAAAGGATACCAGCATGACTGTAGTAACTACCATGGTACTGCAGTGCTCAGTGTGCCAGGCAAGGTTATTGCTCACATTCTTCTAATGCATATCTGGGACCAGTGACTAAAGTTTCAGAGGCCTGAGCAATTCAGATTCACACCCAAGAAGTCTACAGTTGACTGCATCCTAGCACTCTTAGTTCTCACTGAACACTACTTTGAGTATCTACTTCCAGCCTATGCTGATCTCAAGAAGGCATTTGAAACAGTAAATTGGGAAGTATTATGAGAATTCCTGCAACTCTGTGGGATCCCCACAAAAATAATCTGACTGACTGCTGGCCTGTATTCAAACACTGATAGTGCTATCAAGTGTGAAGGGGCACATTCACCTTCTTCCCAGTACCTACTGTTATGGATAAGACAGGAATGTGTCCTTGCTTCCATGCTTTTCAACATGTGCATGAACACTTGGCTGGGCTGTGAGTGTATACACTGAGGTGTTAACTGGCAATTTCAGAATTACTGACCCTGGCTTTGCTGATGATGCAGTTGACCTAGTGGAGTCACTGGAGATACTACTGAATGCCCTCGACGACTTTCACGAGAATGAGAACCCATGGGGATCAAGGTCTCCTGGGCCAAGACCCAGGTCCAGGAATTTGATGGTTTCTTGGATGAAGTAGTTCAGTCTGTCCAAGCACGTGGTGAGAATGTGGAAGTCTTGGAAAGATTCACTTATCTTGGTAGTATGGTCAACAATAATGGTAGGTCAGGCAATGGGATTTCTCATTACACTGGTTTGGTCTAGGGAATTATGAATTCACTCAACTCGGGTATTTGGCATTGCCATTATTGTATTTGTATAGAAGGAAAAAAATTTCCATCTTCAATGCTCTGGTGTCCCCCACCTACCTCTGGCTGTGAGACACAGATAATTAAACAGTGACTTGAAACAGTGAACTGACTCCTTTGATACTAAGTGCCTTCTCAGTATCATGGGTTATTGCTGATACAACCAGGTGCCTAATAAGTGACTACTCTGCTAGACTGAATCAAAGCCTATTACCCACATAATACAGTCTGGTCTTGCAATACAACTGTTTGCTGTGTGATAAATTGCTAGAATGATACTTAAAAAGTTACACCCTTTTTTAGAAACATTAAAAATTTTTATCTCAATTTCTCTAAAACAACATTTTTGATGGCCGCCTCCGAGGATCTCGTGTGGATGTGGTGACACACGCAAGCCAACAATCAGCTGTCAGAGCCAAGATGACCACCCAGTGTTTATATTCACTGTGATCGTCTGTCTTTTGTTCCATTTTGTGCATGAAATGCCATTGAAACACCACTGCTATTGTCAAATAACAGTGCAAGTGCTTAACAAATAGTGTTTCTTTTCCTTTAAAATAAAGGCTCCAACATGCTTGCATGTGTCGGTCTTGGTCACTTAGTGATAGCTCTCCATGTTGCTCGATCTCTGGCAGCCTCCCTATTCAGTTCCTTATCCCTGAGGTCACACTCTACGACCTCATCCAAAGGTCTTTTTCGGTCTGCCTTTCTCAACCCAGTCCCAAGTGTTCACACTTCTCACTTTCTGCACCCAACTGTCATCCCCCATCCTCTCTGCATGCCCAAACCAACTCAGTCTATCCCACCTCATCACAACACCAATACACTCAGGTCCCATTCTTCCTCTCAGTTCTTTCATCATAAACCTAGCCCCCTTAAGACTCACATTCAAGAATGCACTCTACATTCAACTAATCATTTTCATTTCTGTAAGTCTGAGCCTACAAATATCCTCTTCCATTACTGCCCAGGTCTCACTACCATACAGCATTACACTCTTAACACATGCCATATACAAAGATCCCTTAGCACAGAGGGAGAGCCCTCTCAATGTCAGGAGAGCCAACAGGCTCCCTGAACTTCTTCCAACCACTCCTCACTCTAGCCACAGAGCTAGCTCCAGCCCCACCTCCAGCACATACTCATAACACGCCTTCCAAGTAACAAAACTCTTCCACACGAGATTCAACAGCAAGATCAATCTTTCACACCTGACAATCTCCAAATGCGTTCCCTGACACACCGTACACACAAAATCAGCATTATCTCGCAGTGACAACATTTTTGTAAGAAATACTGAAACTAGTGACTTGGAAATTGTGTCAACCTTACATACACAGCCTCCCCAGCCTCCAATCAGCTGATTAAGGCAAAATAGCCTCCCAGTGTTTACATTTGCCATGACAGTCTGCCTTTCGTCCCATCTGTGCATGAAAGGCCACTAAAATACCATTGCTATCACCATATAGCAGTGCAAATGCCTAACAAATAATGCAGTGTGCAATATTACGTAAAGTGATAACTTCTCTGTGTGAAATAGTAAAACTTGTGACTTGGAAATTATGTCTGGCATACATGCTACCCCTAGTGAAAGCGTGGTGGTACTGAGGGGTGCTGAGATAAGCATAAATGGATTGGATTTTTTAAGATTTTAGGTTCTGCGGTCAAAGTTACCCTCCCAGGCCCTGCTGAACTCATGTTATACCAACCTTGCAATGCGATAGGTCTTCACTTGATGCAACCGTATCATACAGTGAGACCAGACTGTATGTTAGTGCCAAGGTATATGGACACATGGCCCATTTTCCTGAGGCTGATCCTGCACACACGGTAATCTCTGAGGTAGTTAACCTGGTGTAAAGGAGACCACGGGTAAGACCATAGGACTCATGGCTGGAGCAGATCAATTGCTCCTGTCACAAGATACTTAAAGGGGAAGGAGTTGCTGCCTGGAGGACTGCATGGAGGGACGACTGTGGATGGAGTTGGAAGGGGAGTGGTTTGCCCCCATATGATGATGACTATTATTTACAATATGTGATCTGAGTTTATTTCATATCTTTCCTAATGCTTTTTCTCCTATGGCCATACAAGTTTCATATGAATATCTTCAATACTGAGGGGAGAAAAAAAAAAATCACTGAAATCACTGGAAGAGTTTACGAACTTTGCTCCTAAGGGGGATATCAGCAATCAATTTACTGTATTCTACTTTTAAATGGTTGTGGCTTATAAATAATAATAATAATAAAAAACTGCATCTCCCAGACTTTCCCTTAAAAATAATAATCATAATAATAAAACCAACTGAGAGCAACAACCATGCCATGAAGTGTCCCATCCCAATGAAACAAACCTGGCAAGATCAATGGGCGGGATGTAGAAACCAGCTCAGACGCTCAAGCATAGCCCCTCAAGGGCTCAGATGACCAGAGGGAGGGACTTTACACAGCAGCATTCTGAAGGAAGGGGGGGCACCAGGATACAGCAGGCGATATGCTTCTCACCCAAGCCACTCAATGAGCAAAGCTCGACACAGGGAAAACATCAGCAGGATCTTGAATTTGGCTCTCTGTTGTCTTGCTTTTGTTTTTTCTTGCAGGGAGCAATTTTGCAGGCTCCTGGCCTCTGGTTCCTTCTTTCTTGCATTTAGGGGGAAAAAAAAAAAAAAGGCAAGGACACTGCGACTTGACTGGTGGCATGCCTCATCTCACTGGCATGAGAAACCCACCAGGGAGTAGACTGTAGCACCAAACGAGTAGGGCAGTACTCCCAAAGTGGATGGAAAGCTGCTGACAGGGAGAGCTGAAGCTCCCAATTCATCAGCCCTCAGGACTAGTTTCTGACTATCCCCCTTCACTACACCTTTTCAGTGTTTCAGTAACACAAAGAGGAGGCCACCATGCTCTCCAATACAAGTTTCTCTAACTGTCTACACCAAACTACATGCACGTTACATACTTCACTTCCTATTCAAAATGTAGGCAAAAAATGGCATTCCAACCCCAAGTCTCAGAGTCCTAGAGGGAGGAACCATCAACATCCCCACCAACCGACCCTCTCCCTGTGATGACCAAGTGAGATGCCTAGAACCACTGTCTGACCCACTTCTTCATTTCTGCAACATTTGCGGCCTTTCCTCTTTCTCTCTGTTGAACACCACCTCACCTTCTCTTCCTCACTGAGACTCAACTGTCTGGGAAGACTGATAGTAAACCCTTCTCTGCATCCTCCTGCAGTCTCTACACTCATTTCAAAGCCAAAGGTGGCTGTCGTGTATACGTATGCAACAACATATCTTCCTCTCATGTTCCTGAACTAGAATCTTCTGAATTCTCTACTCTCTGACTTCAGCTGCTCTGTCATTCTCTGACTAAATATATCAGTGCTGTTTATTTATCCCCTAATTCTACTGACTATGAAAAATTCTTCAACTATCTTACTTCAACAATGGAGCACATCCTATCAATTTCTCATTCCTCTGAATTCTCCATTCTAGGGGCCGGATACTCAAAACGTTTAACGGCACCTTTTGTGCCAAAGGCGCCGTTACACATCGCCTTTCCGTGAAAGACGCATACTCAAAAGCTCGGCTGTGTGTGGCCATATTGGAAAACATTCCTCGTTAGCGCCTTACGGGACCAGCAGGGTCGGAGGAGCCCTAGCGATCAAAAGGCGCCTGTGCTTGACAACAAGAAGTCGTGGATGATGTGTGTAGCGCTCCTCGCTTGTATTTAGATGAATTACTGCCTCATTACCTTATTTGGAGTGGAATGGTTTGCGTCAGAAGAAGTTATTTGGTAACAAGATATCATAATTCTAGTAATAATGACGTAACTGTGGAGTATGTGTGGTATTTGGGTATAGTCAACTCGACGGTAGAGGCACATACTGTTGAATGCTATTTCTTCAATACATTTAGTCATAAAATGCTGCAGAAACGTGTGTGTAACGTTCAGTTGATTGCTCAATGCATATAGGTATTTATATTCAGAATATATTAACAATTCAGTGTGAGTTCTGTTGGATCAGTCACGCCTAGTGTAAGCCTAAACCACCAGCTTCAGCTAGAGGTACTGCAGTACTTCAGTTAATGGAATTTGGATATATTCAGTTTTGACCCTAATAGTTACTGATCTGAAGTAAGTCAGGTCGCCTATTTGCAGGCAAATTTTATATTCCAGGGAATGTATGGAAAATGCAATTTCATGAAAATCCTAGTCAGTGTGTGAAATGGATTTTATTTAACTTATGTTGGGAGTATTTCCATTATATTAGTATAAATAAAGGTTGTAGTTAGGTGAGCTTAATATACAGTATTATTTAAGAAGGGTTAGGTAAGAAGGGTTAGGTTACGTTAGGTAATGTTCGAGTAATGTTAGGTCTAGCTAGTATAGGTTTGTTAATAAGTTATGACTAGGTTTTGGTAAGTTGGACAGAGCACAATCTAAATTAATCAGATCTAATCCAACTTAGCTACATTCAGCCAAACCTGACCTGACTTTCACTGAAATGTAACCAAAATCATCCTGGTCTAAAAATTCATTTCACAGATTGACTAATGAATTCACAAAATGACTATCTTCACAGATTTCCTGTAACATTATGGGCTATAATCTACTGTTTCTTGTTGCTGTGGTTGCTAAGTGAGTACAGTGAAGTATTTGGTTAGGAATGAAGATTATGGCAGAATAATCTTAGTTTAGCTAGCACAGATGTTTTTTTATTTGGTCAGTCACCTATCCCCCATAATATCCCTTAAGCACTAAACCAAATCCTCATTGTGTTAAGGGTATGGCACCTAACCTGATGATGCAAAGGCCCACAACAGTAACATGCAACAGCGGAAAATCCATCCACGACGGGTTTCCCCACAATTACACTTTGAATACTATAAGTTAGATTTGAATAGCCAAGGTTATGATAGGTTAGGTCAGTTTAGGATACTGGTGGGTTATATTAAGGTTTGTTGTCCAAAACTATATCCTCTCAGATATGCTCCTATGTTATCCCAAATGAACTCAACGTTAACTACCTAAACATCATTATTCTAAATCAGTTATGACAAGAAAGAAAATTTGACTTGAAACTGAAATGCGGCAATGCCCGTGTTTCTCCCATTGTAACCTAGTTTCTCTCCCTAGGATAGCAGCTGCTGATCCACCAGTTGGTCTAGGAAATGAAATGGTAACTACTCTTCTTGCTTAGAGAAGAGGAATACTGGCCGGACAAACACCTCGTTATATATACATGTTTCAGGGAATTTGTTTAGCCAGTGATTTCATGAAATTCCTTGGAAATTCGTGAAATGAGTTAAAATTAGCTTGGGCCAATTAAGGTTAGGTTTATTTAGGCCATGGTTAGGTTAGGCTGGGATAATTAAGGTTAAGTTTAGGTTACATTCACTTAGACTGTGGTTAGGTTAGGCTGGGATAATCGAGGTTAAGTTAAGGTTAGTCAGGTAAGGTTAGGTTAGACTAATATAGGAAGATACAAAACTTTTAATCGTTCATCTAAATTAACCTAACCTAACTAACCTTGCCTAACCTAAACTTAACCTAGACTGTCCCAGCCTAACCTAACCACAGTCGAAATTAACCTATCCTATTTTAAACAATCCTAATTTTAAGTAATTTCACAAATTCCTAAAGAATTTCATGAAATCACAAGTTACACGAAGTTCCTGTATTATATATATATATATATATATAAAATGTGTGCACTAAATATTTAAAGGTGTTACTGAAGGTACTGTACACACATGAATAGACCGTATCTTTATTTTGTGCAGCTTATGTTTATTCACCATTCCCACAAAATATCACTACGAAAACGGAAGTATCTCGGGAATACTGCGTTGCACCCTCACTTCATGTTTTGTTTACGTCCGTCAGCTGAGAGGAAGTGCTGCTTTGTGATTGGCAGACACTTCCTAAGAGTATTTTTATATCGCTGCTGTGATTGGCTGCGGTATCAAATGGCGCCTTCTGAGCGAAAGTTGCCTTTTCTCGGAAAGGCACACCAAAGGCGCCTTTAAAATTGTTTGAGTATGGGAGTCAGGTGTGCCCTCAAAGGCGCCATTGACCTGCCGTACACAAAGGCGGCGTTCATCAACTGGCACCGTGGGTAAAGGCTCGTTTTGAGTATCCGGCCACAGGTGATTTCAATGCTCACCATCACCTTTGGCTCTCCTCTCCTTTCAAAGATCCACCTGTTGAACAACCCTACATCTTTTCTATCCATAATGACCTAGTATAGGCATTCATATAGTCATAGCACAATATGTAATAGTTATAGGCGTTAACCACTGCCGTGCTAATTCTTAACCTGATTACCTTCACTGAGTCAGTGTTTTAGGACATATTAAGTTGATTTTTTGTCATCAGATCAAGTGTTCCTGGGCTCAAACTCTTCATCATCCTCATATTTATGTAATTTACGCCTCTTGGGTCAGTGGGAAGGCGGTGATAAGCCACCAGCACCGTGGGAGGTAGACGGGCGTGAATCCTTCATTGCTGGGCTACAAAGCAAGAGCTGAATTACTGCATTTTGTGGGGGTATAAGACCCACTTTTTTGTCTCAAAATTACCTTCAAATATCCCCATGCGTCCTGGAGGCCAGACTAGACAGATTCGCTTTGCTCCAATTAGAAGAATCTCTTATACAGATGATCATCTCATTGCATAGCAGTCACAAGTATTTTCTAGAGTATAAAGACCTTTGATTTATTGTAAAAAATTACATTCACACGCATATATATTCAGATTATATGATTAGGAACACCGAAGTTCAAGAGCAGAACACTCACGGTTTGTTTACATGTGACGGTCTAGGGGTTTAGTGGTATAGCAATTTAGCATCTAGTATACACCCTATTCTAGCAGGCTAACATGATCACTGGTGAACTGCCTGTTAACCTTCTGAAAGGCAATCATGATCCCTTCACTTGCCATCCACTCACTAACTAGCAAGGCAATCATACTGGAGAGAGGTTGGTTAGCGAGACTGCCGAGTCATTATAAAAGATGTCTGTCCCATATGGAAATTTGATCACCCTTGTTAGGCTGGCTTCTCTCACTGGTATTGTTTAATTCAAGACAATTGTATTATAAAAGGAAGTAGTCTTATATTACTGGTAGAGAAAAACAGGAAAACAATTGTAACATTAAACTACTGTACTGCCTGAAATTACAGATACACTGAGTTTTTCAGCCATGACTGGTGTACTTTAGCAGTGT